>VCRD01005220.1:0-20883 GCA_006783055.1 Trinorchestia longiramus
ACACACACACAGACCAAATACACCCCAAACACGAAACACACGCACCAAACACACCACACACACACACACACCATACACACACACACACCACACACACCGAACATACACACCACACATACACACCACACACGTGTATATATTCATAAGTTTTACATACCATCACGATGCAACTTCTTGACTTTTCGGGGATCTTTCGTCGTTCAAGTATCGAACTTTTTCCTATCCCCACTCGTATTTCGTGTACGAAGGATTCAGGAATTTTGTGTTGCTGAGACCATTATGCCATTAGTGTTTGTCTTCGCTTCATGCGATACCTTGTTGAACGGAGATGTCTGCAATTAATAAAAAGATATTGATTAGTTGAACGAATGGAGTGGAAAAAAAATCATGTCAAGTACTTTTTGCACTTTGTGTGTACAGAATATACAGATGTGTATGTGCATGCATATTTAAATACATACGCTTTTCCATCAATAGAAGATGTGCTAAATAAATTTTCATTGTTGTATTTGTTTGTTCACAGGTCACACGTACAGCAGAAGTGCTTCGGGAAGTCCCGTGAGCGCAACCATAGATTTTGAAAGCCCTAATAATGTCCGACATTCATATTATCATCTAGTAAAACCAATTGATAATGATTCCCCCTTGAGAACATCTGATAGAACTCATAAGGCTATACCTGAAATATTCTTAACTAGATTACTATCCACGAAGGGTACTATTCAAAAATTCGTAGACGATTTTTTCCGGACAATTTTGAGTCCAAATAGTGGCTTGCCACCCGCAATAAAATGGCTGTTCGATCTGTTTGATGACTCTGCGAGGGCGAGAGGCATCAGCGACCCAGAAATCGTGACATCATGGAAGTCCAACAGCCTTCCACTCCGGTTCTGGGTGAATTTCATCAAGAACCCCGACTTCATTTTAGATGTACACAAAAGTCCAACTGTGGACGCGTGCTTATCAGTAATAGCTCAAACATTTATGGATGCTTGTTCGACCTCAGAACACAGACTTGGAAAAGATTCTCCCTCGAACAAGTTGCTTTTTGCCAAGGATATGCCTCATTATCGATCGCTCGTTCGAAACTTCTACCAGGGGATAAGAGATATGCCCCGTGTGACTGAGCAAGAAATTTCATCTCATCTTCACCAGCTGAGTTTGTCGCACCTGAGTAACGTGGATACAGTGCCTGCCTTGCAAGAACTTTTCCATAAGTATGTACTACGCTACTACCCACAAATACTGGACACCCTAGCGTTAGATCCCGAGTGCAGAACTTTACACTTGTCTCACAAGCTGGATATGGTATTGTGCTCTTTGCAAGGAGAGTCCAGTGCAGTGTGCTGAAAATGTGGGTGAAGTGGGAGCTTCTAGTGACTTAAAATTTTGTAAATGGATATGCCATGCGGTGGAAACGCAGTCCAACAGTTGCCTTTAACACGAAGACATGTATATGTGTTGTAAGTATTAGTGAGTGCACTTAGTACATAGCCAAAGATACGTTAATGAGAGACGCGTTTGGTTAGTTTTGTGTTGTTTTATGATTGTGAAGTAAAGAAATGTGTTTGTACGTGGGAGTTTATTCAAGCAAGAGCACAATTAGTTGAAATGAACGGAGAGGAAGTGAGCTACGCTATACTTAATTAAATACTCGTATCTGTGATTTTAACCGTAGTGCATTCCAATCTGAATTTTTCACTCCCCATCTGTTAGTCACATCTGAAATTCAATGATGATCGACTCTCAAAAATATTTATGGTTTCACTTTTCCACAATTTACTCACATATTGCAACTGAAGGACTTTCTTAATCAAAATTGTGAAATTTGTTCCGTTTTGTTCAACTATTAAAAAATGGACGTTGCTTTTATTTCTATGTATGTATAAGTTGATTTAAAAACTGATACTGCATAGACGTCTAATTGTAAATTTTATAAAGCTAGCATAATGTATCGTGGTACATACCGCCGTCAAGCTGAGGACAAGCCAGAGCTAGCAATAACCTACTTAGCATTGCAAGCAGAATTGTAGCTTCTTTCTTGGACGCTCACTAGCTTGTATTGATTTTGACTTACAGTTTGCTCGAGCTAGCCAACATTTTATAATTCAGCAATGAACGCGTTAATTGAGGGATCGCCCTATAAAAATTCAGCTCTGGTATAAATATATTGAGTTCAAACTCGGTACACTTACTTGTGCGTCATAACAAAGAAACGTCATCCTAATGAATGTTCTGCATGTCCTTACATTCACAAGTCTCCTGTGATGTAATTTTGTCCAATCTAAATCCAGACAGTGTGTCTTTTGCATTTATAATCGTACTTACATTTTGTAATTTTGCCACGCTTGGAACACGTCATTTTGAACTGTAATAGATAGAAACGTAGATATTCATTAATGTTCAAAAAAATTATAGAAAACGTTAAACTTGCTGTACACTGCAGTACACTCGAGCAGTCTGCCCTAGGAGAGTGGTAGTTTTAATTTTTCAACTGCCCTTAAAAATTCTTAGACTACTGGTTTAAAAATGTATTAGCACAACGTTTCTGTAATGTACTCTGGCAGTTTCCCCAACATTAGCGAAAGATACCTCCTTTTGGAAGAGTTCATTAAGAGAGAGGGACTTCTGATTTCTAGCCTCTATCCTTTTGAAGATCAGTACGAGTCTCTCGTATTTCAATATAACAAAATGGCAAATAAGGAGCATAAGACTTTGGTAACAACCCAAGAACGGGTAAAACGGCTGGTGCATGCTATGTTCTATTCAATTTATGAGTCAACAATGAAAAGTATCAGCAGAAAATGTCACAAGGAAACTCGCTTCAGAGTAATAATAGCCTACAACAAGCACTACTGGCGTCTTGATGTATAGGGTTTGTATTCGGATTATACATCGAATATAAAAATCATTAAGCAATTATTTTCAGAAAAAACATTGTATTCACTTTAATTCTTATTGGTATGCACTTGAAAGAGAAAATCAGGGACCTGTATTAATACCAGACAGCAGCTGCAGCTTTAGCTAGTGAGCAAGAGATTTTGATTAATTATTTTCTGTAGTTACAGCTGCTCATACCTGCAAACGTACATATAATGGCACTAGCTTGTGAGTGAATTACTGTTCAGTCAATTCACCTACTAGTACATCTTCTCAGCTACTAAACGAAGTGGACAAATTCGCTTGCAAATTCTACGAATCACTGACTCCTCTCATGCTCTTATCTGTGCCTGAATTATTTTCTTATTGACTTTGTTAGCGTTCATTATTCGATGCCTTACCAACACTTAAGTCCTCGTATTTTATGAAAAGCCGACACAAATTCAGTCGATCCTGTTTGGACCTAATTACAAGCACATTTTTAACCGTGATAGCATTCGAGTATATTCAAATTTATACAACATGTTTCCTAAATAATCCGAAGCTGTTTAAGACTTCGATCTATTCGTACTGGCGAGTGGTAAATTGTTATTTTTATGTACAAAACGGTGTCTTCATTAGCACACTATGCCTCACTCGTTCCAGTACTGCTTTGGTTGAATAGAAACTTAAAATCGGTCATTTGATCATTACTACCCGGTTAAGACATTTTATTCCATTTGACTAAGAACAGGCTCAAAATTGTCAATTGCCGTATCTCTAACAAATAATGGGATAAATAAGTCCTATATTAAAAATCCATTTGAATATGCCTTAGATTTACATTACATAAAGCGCTACGTGCTCTCTGGCATCACACAAAGATGTGGTCTTAGGGAAAGCGAGTCAAAGACGTGTTCTGTGTCTGCTGATCTCGGTTGTTGATGTTTTCTTTGCTAACCAGTGTTGATGTGGTGTTTTATGGAACACTTAGTCTTAATGTGACCATTGATGGACTTTCATTAATTGTGATCGTGAATATTACGCAGTGCAATAAATAATAATAATAATAATGTCTCGGGTACTTTCAACCCCTTGAAAAAAATGATCACTACAGAACAGAGGTGTAATGTATCGGACATTTGACATCTATGAATGTCACCGCGTGAACATCGTAATGAGATAATTCTGTAATATAAAAATATTTGTACGCTTTTTTGTCTAATGCAAAGGTTTTTCACGCAGTATCTCAACTTAACATGGATACTTAGTACGTTGTTATTCCCTGACAGTAATTCAAACGAAGTAATAACATTATATACATGATGCGCTTGCGTAAATGGTAGTAATGTAGAATATCAATGTCAAGGAAGTACGTTTAAAATGTATTTTAGTCAGCAGTGGAGCAAAAGTGAACGTATCTTTCTTGTATTCAAAATCTTTCGCTAATGACACAGAAAATTAGAAAGTGAACAATGTTTAATTCGAGCTAAGTAAACGATATTTTTAAATATTTTTTAACAGCGCCCAATGTAAATTATACATTCCTAAACAGTCCCGCTGTATGTAACACAGAAAGCACATCAGCTTTACAATAATTTATTATCAGCAAAACAGTGAATTTCTATCAAGGTTTCTTATTGCTAAGACCACCTGAAACCCCTAAGTCACATTTAACTAATGAAATCATTCTTAAAATTCACATTTTTGTTAAGAGATCATTGATTCCTCTAAACCCCTTTGCCGACTGTAAGATTTTATATACGCTCTGCAACTTAATTTGGCAAATGATTATTCAACTTGCGGACACGCGCATCTTTTTTTTTTGAGACTATCAACCAATTGATCATTTGCTACCTCGATGCTAAAACATTAGCTGTTAATTAAATTTATGGAGCGATAACTGAGTGGAAATTTCGTTTGCTAATCTTTATAGGTAAATCATTCTCACATGATATTAATTGCTTGCTGAGCATTTTTTTTATTCATCAGCCAGAAATATTTTTGTTGATCTATTCAAAGCAATATTAGAGCACAAAGCGTGAATTCCTATGGAGACACGAAATATCAATTTCTCACTTTCCCTGACAATCCAGACTAATATGCGATCACAAACTTCACTTGAGTTCTAAGTTTAGATTATCGTAAACTGCATTTCAAACAAGCTTACAAACGAAACGATGAAGTTTCAGTCTATGCATCCGGCCATACTTTTATTTTGTCGAGGCAACAGACATACGCGTAATAAAGTCCTCTTACGTTCACGCTTGAGGTCATCGCGTTACGAGGGTCGACAAAAACGTAGCGTTGCAGGCTTAGGCTTATGTCCTGTGTATATTGTCGTGTATTTTTATAGAAACTGCAAATTTGTATATAAGGATATGACTCTTGCAACTGTGTTTTGAACATATATTATGCTAATAAATTGTGAGAACAACAGTTATGAAGTTTTCTTTACGAACAAATAGTAGAAAGGCTAGTGGCCAATTTGTTGCTCAAAAAAAACTTTTGAAACGTTCTCAAAAATTTTAGTGGTGAGCATACAGAGCGCTTACTTATACAGGGTGGCTCAGAAGTAAGGTATCTTTTGAAAAATAATAGCGATAAGGCTACAAATGGTAAACAGGCCTGGTTGATTTCTATTTAAAGATGACATTTTAAAATATTTTACGTTGTGTATCAATATTACCAACAATAATAAGATATTGTTCTTACAGTCTGTAAAATTTCACCCTCAAAATAAAGCTCTACCCAAAAGAGCAGCGAGTAAACTAATGAAACTTGATTTATAATACTAGATAGTTCCCTTGGAAATCCCACGGTTTATATTAGACTAATTTGAAATTGTTATAATGACCAATGTATTACAGACTTATGGAAAATTATTGTGTCGTAAATAAATATTTCTCAAATATATACAGAACTTCTGCTCTGTATCTTATCTACCGATAACATGGCCTAGACAGTACCCGTGAAAATTCTTCAGTTTAGAAGATAATTAAGGATCTATGAAATAAAATACATTTTTCACTCCTATCCGTGGTATTATCAGGACCTGAATATTTTTAACGAATATATGTGTCAACCATGTCGGCAGCGGGATTCGAACCCGGGTCTTTCCGCTCGCAAGCAGGTTCGCTCACCAGTCGACCAAGCTGGTGATAAAAAAAAGAAGTTATCATGCCTGAATTAACTCGAAAGAAAAAAGTATAAAATTAATGATAAATCTATCGCATTATGGCTAATATACACACTGGATTGTTGCAATCATATCATGATGTTATGACCCCTAATTCTTGCGAAGAAAAACGGGAGCGCCTAATTTGATGATGCTACTTGGACCTATAAAGGTTAACTCAGTGGCGTAAAACATAGTAAAGGAAGCTGACACTTCTAACGATGTTACTCTCTTTGGAAATCAATATGGTTCGAAGGTCATCTTCACGATAAGATAAAAAAAAGGAAAACTCCTCAAAATAACACAATGACCTCCTAGTGCTGGCAGCGTAGACTACTCTCGAAGAGCGTCATTTTCTCACAGGCTCTAATCTGGACTTGCTAATGAGCGATTTAATAGTAAAATAGAAAATTCATGTTGCACTCAACTTGTCAGCTGAGTTGAAATGTTAGGTAGTTTACACTCAGGGAAGAAATACTTAGAGCCGAAAACGTGTTCATATATGGAAATATTTTGACCACTATTGAAATATGAAGAAAAAACTCCTAGAACTTTATTGAAAACATGTACTTAATATTGAATTCTTCTGAAGACTATTTAAATGTGGTTTTTATTTGGGGGAATTTCAAGACTTAATCACATTGAAGTTTTATGGATCTAAAGTTGAGATAAGTTTAAATAATTTCATAGAATTTAGGATATTCATTTACCTTCACATAAATATCAGAATGAGATCAGAATGAGATCAGAATAAGGCTATAGGAACGAACCTTCGGGCCCATTCTTGGTGCGGATAATTACTTCGATAATTATTCGGTTATTTACCCAAGTCCCATGCCGTAATTCTAGTCGCGTCAACCATGGCGGCAGCGGGATTCGAACCAAATGTTCGAATCCATTTAGAATGTTCGAATCCATTTAGAATTGTTTGAATCCATATGGCATATTACCTATTAAAATGCTTATTAAGTACGGGCTATTTGTTCAAACGTCATCAGTATATACTATAGTAGCCAGTATACATGTCACTCACCACTCCGCTTATATGCAAATGTTGATGTTGGTGTTGCAAATAAAAATCTTTGCTTCATTTCTGCCGTGTGTCTCCAGAAGTACCTTGACTTTTTTTGCACTAGTTAGAATTCCTACTAAAACTCGTCTATTCTATTTTAGAACTCAGATTCCAAAAGTTATTTCAGAAGCTTGAAAACTTTGATATGTTCTCGAAATGCAAATTAAAATTGCTAGCATAAAAAGCTCTTATGCTAATACGTAACTAATGATACATTCAGAGCCTCAAAGGAGACCCGTTGCTGAAAACGGAATATAAACATGATTCCACGAAATATTACAGCACTTCGTCATTGTTAACATTGAAGTATTATAATACACATACCTAATATTTTATTTCGTTCTGATAATTGCTTTGACAACAAATCTTTATGAAGAACAACATAATGCCGATAAATGCATACATAAATCCCATTTTTAATCTTACATATCTATACCATGTAGAAAAAGACCGAAATGAACCAAAATAACCAAAATACATTTTTTTTAATGTAAAAACTGCCTAACGTAATGTCAAAAGAGGAATAAGATTATTTCATTAAACTAGGAGATGAGTTCCGAGTTTATTTAAATTGTTCCACAACCCGTCCCCATAGTGTCAGTGAGAATCACAAAGCCATAAACAAGAGGCAAAATGAGGTATACCAGAAAGACCGAAGATACTCCTACAAAACGTCATTTCACCTGTCTTTATCACTAAAGAGGAAGATTAAATATTTTCAATCATATAGAAGAAAGACTAATGTTCGTTTTGTACCAGTAAGACATTTACTTTTTTTAATCGCAATCTAGAGTTTGTGAACTAAAATTTCCCAAACTTCTCTACACCTGTCGCTATCACTCTGGAGGAACGTAAAGTAATTAGTGTCGAAGCTAACGTTAAAATTAAGACCAAGATGCACGCGTGCAGAAAACGTGGCTAGTTTATCAGCGTGTTGCTAAGGATGCGTCTGAGCGTGACATAAGTAGCTGAGAAATCATGCCTATCCCTGACTCGTGCCTATTCTTCAGGGCTGAAGAACAATCTTCTGACGCTTTCATAACGGTATGAACGTGAACACATGTACTCACCAAATGAGAGACAACCGGTTTCTGCAGTATGGACTGAAAAAAAAAATTGCGAAATTATTTCAAAGCCGAATGTTTCATTTCTTTAAATTAAAGAATTAAATCACTAAAAAAATATTGGAAAACTGCATTTTTCAAAAACTCCTAATTTCTCAGCTGTACGTATTTTGAAATCTGCTGAAGAAATGCTACAAAGATACTTGTAAAACTTTTATTTCTCACTGTCAAAATTGTAAAGGTGGAATCTAACATTAATCGATTGTTCCATAAAATATATGAATTATCAAAACTAAGTTTATTTTCTTATTGCATTTCGTAGCCATTAAATGTTACACTACCAAGGGATAATGCTACACATGCGTCAACCTACCCTCATCATAGTACATTAAATGGGCTCTCCATAGAAATGCATGTAGTTTGCTTACTGGATCCCTCATTACTATCGAGACCGGCAATACGTAACTAATGATACATTCAGACTCTCAAAGGAGACCCGTTGGTGAAGACGGAATATAAACATAATTCCACGAGATATTACAGCACTTCGTCATCGTTAAGTAATAAAGCTACATTGTAGTTACTCCATCGAGCGAATGTAATAGGCTCAATAACATATCTAGGTGATACAAAGAGTATAATAAGACGATGCAGTTTCGGGCGTTGTATCAGAATATATACCTTATGTGTAGAACATTAATATAGTCATAAAAACTGTAGTAATGGAGCCAATCTGATGAAAAAGGTGAATCCCCTGATAAATAATTTAATATGTAATGTGTTTTGTATACCTAACTGAATAGGATTAATTCTTCACAATGCTTGTAACAAGTGATAAGTATATCATTCCCATCATTTAAGTAAAAAAACTGTAAAAGAATAACTTGATACCCATTCAACAGCCGTAAAAAAAATCCGTAAGCAGTTTGACAATTTAATGCAATGCTAAGAGGTTTATGAAACATGACGCCCCTGAGCTAGTCGTAAAGACTTTAAGATTGACGAAGCAGTCGAGAAGCGCCACGTATTTAGTGAGCTTCACTGGAGAGCAAGATGAAAGAAGTTCGTAATTTATTAGGTAGCATTCGAGCGCTGAATCTGAGTGCGATGCACAGCATGAGTTATGACAAGACCCTCCATAGCCTGGTCTCTTTGTCATGAACTTTTGCCTAGAGTCTGCCAAAGAGGACCATTAAACTCTAATGCCGTGCAATCTGTTAACCACACATCGAAAAGTACGAACGCTATTTCTGTCGTAAATCAAACGGCAAGAATTTCCTGCGGAAAGAGACGAGCGAACTGAGGAATTCGGTCAGTAGAAGATGATTTAATGCAAAAGTTTTGCGAAACTCGAGCTTCTTTTGGCAGTCTCAGAAGATAATTTTAATGAATTTCTTTTGAAATGATTCACTTAATTTTTTCCCACGTCATTTGAATAAGAATTTTTTAAAATTGGATTTAACCGATTGTTACTTCGAAAATTGCATATTTTGAAGAAATAACTTCCAAAATACATCCGCGAAATTTTCGACATACAGCGGGGGAAACAAATATTCTTACATGTTAAAATTCAACATTTATTGAATTTCTGATGCGCAAAAATGGGATATATCGATACTATATTTGCACACACATGCATCAACACTATATAATAAAATGTCAGCTGTTTCCTTAAATAAATAAATTTATATTTTTCGTGCGTCATTTCTCTTATGTTATTACAATGGGAATCTCCCTTAAATACTGGTAGTTAAATCCGCAGACTTTCATGTATATAGATTCTTAACCGCTGGAGTTAAATCCATAGACTTTCTGAATAGCACTGAGAATGTTGCTTCAAGTTCTTTCTTCATATGCACGAATAATATTAAAACCCGTTATTTTTGACGAGCATACGCACTAGTAAACTAATCTATACTATAATAAGAGCCACGTCCGTCCATTCCTCCATCTATCTATCTGTCTGTCCATGTGTCACACTCTTCTAATCGATAGCTTTGATAGCAACTAGGATAAAGCTTAAGAAATACAAGAAATCATTCTATTGCATTATGTTTCTGTGGCAATTCAATTCCTTTTCGCTTGCATTATGGTATCCAGAATACACAGTTTATTTTTACAAATAGAAATTTTCTTTGAACCTCTTTCTGTTGAAATTCATCATGATGTTTTGATATTTTTAATTGATAATGCGAAAAGAAATGTTTTCAATTAGTTTGACCAGTAACCTGGCTACCACATAGTGTAAGGCCAAAGATTTTGGAAATTGAGTTATTATTTTCGGAATTGTGATTTTCTTTAAAAGCTTCAACGAGATAATAGAGGATATTTCAGGATAAAATTCCAGAAAAAAGGCCAACATGGATAGAAACGTGTCCATCCGTAAGAGAGAAGCAGCACGACTTCGACAGCAAGAAAGACGCCGAAGACTATCGGACGAACAACGCGAAATGGCAAGACGAAGCAAGGCTGCTCGCCAACGAGAAGCTAGAGCTAACTTGACCCTTGGACGGCGTTTGGCAACTCTACGGAATAATGCAGAGCAACACCGAGTAGCTAGAGAAAGCTTACCGCATGAAAAAAGAGAGGAAATTCTTCGGCATGACGCTGAACAACATCGAGTGGCACGAGAGAATTTAACTCAAGAAAGAAAGGATGAAATTCTTCAGATCGATACCGAACAGCATCGAGTTGCACGAGAGAATTTAACTCAAGAAAGAAGGGATGAAATTCTTCAGCAGAATGCATTCGCTCACAGATTAGGTAATTATTTAGAATAGACGGACATTGCACTAGTGATATGTAAAAGAAACGAATAAATTATAGTAAACTAGATAGTTCCCGTGGAAGTTTCACGGCTTAGATTTTACTGATTTGAAATTACTATAAAGATGAATGCATCAAAGATTTGCGACGAATTATTGCACTTCAAATGAATACTTTGATTCCTTGATTTAAAAGTGATAAAATTCAGGCTCTATATAATAAATACACTTTTCAGTTTCACCCATGGTACTATTAGAACCTGAATATTTTTATGAATACATACAGAACTTTCATTCTGTATCTTATCTACCGATAATACAGCTGTGTAGGTGAAAAGGGGCTATTAATGCAAAAAAATAGTGTATTTTATTGTGATCCGGCGCCTTTGGTATCCACAATACAATGCTGATAATACGTACATACCCATTCTGATTTCAGTTCAATAATTTTTCTTCGGTAGTAGATAGGAAGTAATGGGACGGGCACACAGAGAGAGATGGTGACACACTATCTATTATATAATGTAGATAGTGAATTTATATCTATAGTTATGAATATTTAAGGACAAAAAAGTATTCGTACAGAATAAATTTCTGATTATAGATGACACGAAATACTGTTTGGATAAGATTTTTGTAACTAGAACTTTCTCGTTTGTCAGTTGTCACCTTGAAATGTCAAAATACTAGCGGGTTCATTCAAATGTAAGAAATTATACAATAATGTCGCAATAATGGTGGAAGGTGAAGAACTCCTAAATTTCGTAAAAACCTTGATCATTGAACAGTAGAAAACTGGTAATAGCCACAGGAAAATGTCAGAGAACCTTTGAATTCCATTTTCTACTATTGCTTCATTTATTCGAAAATATAAAATATCATCAACTGTTGAAAATAAATAAGATCTGGTGCCCCAAGATTTCCCTTAGATCACTAACAAAAATCAGACGAAGATTCGAAAGTAGCGCAATGATCACCAAAAAGGTGTTACGGGAAGATTTATTAGCTTCAGGGACTAGTGTTCCACTTCAAACTATCAGCAATGAATTTCATAGAGATCAACTGAAGTCACGCTCTCTTAGAAAAACTTCACTATTGACCAAAAAGTATTGAGATGCCCATTTAAATTTTTATCTGGACATAAAAATGAACCTGATACATTCTGTGAAAATGTTATACGGACAGACGAGTCAAAAATTGACTTGTTTTA
The DNA here is from genome assembly GCA_006783055.1 of Trinorchestia longiramus. Lineage (NCBI taxonomy): Eukaryota > Metazoa > Arthropoda > Malacostraca > Amphipoda > Talitridae > Trinorchestia > Trinorchestia longiramus. Next base: position 12,149 of record VCRD01005220.1, read on the forward strand.
ATGAAATTCACTTGGCCATGTTTGGAGAAGATATTGTACAGCCTATGCTCTGAAGAGCACAATTCCTACTGTTAAGTTTAGAGGTAGCGACATCATGGTGTAGGGGTGTGTTTTTTTGCAAATGGCGCTGGCAATTTGCATTTGACAGTTGGTGAAATAGATGCAGATTTGTGCCAAAATATTTTGAACAATAGTTTACGCGATTCCGTAGAAAAGCTTGGACAACAGGATAACGACTGTAGACACACGGCGAAGTCTATCAGAAAATGGATTGTCAATCACAATCAAAAATTACTAGAATAACCAAGCCAGTCTTCAGACTTGAACACCATTGAAAATTTGTGGAGTCATTTAAAAATTAAAATTGATTCAAAAGCTCTAACGTGCATTCCAAATTTGGAAAAGAATTATAAAAAGGAATGGCTAAAATCACTAAAGAAACATGAAAATCATTGAACTACAGAAAAAGATTGTTTGAAGTCAAAATGAATAATAGTTATGCTACGAAGTATTAAATCAGAATTATTTATTATTTATGTTCTTACGAATACTTTTTTCATCCCTAAATATTTAGAATTGTATATAAATTCTTTATTTACTGTAATTTATTCGTTTCTTTTATGTATACTTTTAGTTTATGCATGTTTATGTAAATATAGTATCAGTATATCCCATTTTTGTTCATAAAAAATTTAATAAATCAAGAATTTTATATTGGTTTAGTATTAATAAATATTTGTTTCCCCTCCTCAGTATTCACATGCCGCTACCTTGGTTGCATATAAATAAACTGCAAATTAAAGAGTAAGCATTGGCTAAAAGATTATAAAAACATAAAATTAAAAAATGTAAAGGAAAATAATTCAGTCAGCTCTTGGGAAAATTGAAGCACGGAAATAAAAAAAAATCATTGATGTACCAGTAATAGTAGTTTTGCCGGTAAATCGTGAGCGGCGCTATGTGCTCCAAACCGGTGCAATAAAAATCACGAAAGTCTTCCATAAAGTCACTTTTGGGTTAGGCGAGGCATCTCGCGGCCAAGGAGGCAGTGACGGCACTTATGCAAATAAGGCTCTCATCAAAGCCACAAAATGGAATTAAGTGGCTGGCCCTCATCGATGCCTCGGGCCTCTTTACGCACTCAGTGCCTCGAAGTAGTAAGTGCTGCGAGTCTACTCACGGCGTGAAAAGACTTCATTGGAATCCCAATGACCAAATTGCAGTTGCATTCACCCTCAAGAATTACCTCCCCCTCCCTCAGAGAGGACATCGAACTAAGTTCATCAGGTCTGTCTGTCGCGCGGCACATGGAGCAGGCGGGGGCATGTCTGGACAGCAAGCACGTGACAAGTGAGTCAAAGTTTGTAAGATCAAATACCCAATATGGCGGAAATTCATAACTCTCCTACGCCTGGTAAGTCCAAAAACGATACGACAAATAAGACCCATAGATATGGATGGTTTTAATAAACTGTCAAACACAAAAAGCTCTTTCTCCATCTCATGAGATTTCTGCAGCAGAAAAGTGTTCTAACACTTGCTGATTCTCGTGCACGAAGACCTCATGCCTTGATTTCAATAAACAAACACTTGCAGTAAATCGTAATCAAAATTTCTCCTCTCAAAGGAATATCATTGACATTCATAAATTCTTTTCACCACTTACTGGAGTAAAATATGCGTATTAAATTCTGGAATGGAATTTTCCGTCCATTTTAAGTGAACGTCAGGTACAATGTGAAACAAGCACTGCATGACCCCATCAGGCTAGCCTTCCACTATCGGGATGTATTTTGCAACACAGCCATAGTAAATGTAAATTAATATGCCATTCTTGTTACTCTCTGAAAGTTCAAGAGAATAACAATTTTCAGATATTTCCTACAGACGGAGCACCTTCACATTTATTTCACTTCGAAGGTCACGTATAGATTTTCAAACATCCTATAGAAGCTACATATTTATGATTTAAACTCATTTCTGGCTGAATTTTAGAGCTGCAACCAAGCCATCAATGTCTTCGTTAAGGTAAGCTACAAGTTCAATGTAATTTAAAATATCAGCATGCAAGAACACAAAATAATCGCACAAACATACTAAGAGAGAAGAAATCAAATAAAAATATAAACGAAACTGTCAACTTTACCTACATCAGATATCAATGACCAGAGCATTTCAATTATTGTAGACAAGTAGAGACAATTAAATCGCGCCAAATCGTCAGCGAATCACCGACGACAAACTCGAGGTTTCACCTCATTCCAGGTGTGCAGTTCTAGGAACGCATTACCATTTCATCATGAACTAAAAGAATTATTGTCGAGCTATGCAGACTGGCACTAGACACTCAAGGTTCGTGGATTGGGGACGCTCATCACGATCGAAGATGGTGTTTGTGCAGGTGCACTAAAGTTCCTCGCGATCATCGAGTGTTTTGATCAAAGCTGGATGGAATGGAATTATGAAATTACTCGAGGATTAAAGTCAATTCCGAGAAAATTATGAACGACTTTGGCTGCGCACGTTGAACAGATGGAAATATTCATCTAAAGATATTTAAAAAACATAACCGAGCAATTTACTTTTATACACAAAATAGACATTCGAAGCTAGAGCGATATTTTACCCCTTTTTTGAGCCGTTGGCAAGAAGTATGTCCAAAAGAAGTCAGCTACTCTAAATTAGAACTCACGTTTGAGGGCAGAGCGAGAGGAGCGCACCTGAGTCCGTGATCCATCAACATCCAGCGCTTCATTACAGCAAGGCTCTCATGCAGGCATAAATCATTGACGCGCACTGCTATGGGGAGAAACATGCAGTGTGTATGTGCGTGTGCGTGACCCGAGTATTCCATACAGAGCTTCAAAGGTGTTCCGCCACAGCAAGTGGCGAATATCGCACCATGGCTGCTAATACGAACACTGGCAATACTCATCCATCACTGCACCAAGCATAATTTACTGGCAATTGAGTCGAGAGAGGCCTCCAATAAAGTCATGTAGCCCGATTAAGGAGATTGTTGGTCGAGTTTCTAGTGGGCACCAAGTGAATAAATGTGCAGTTATGTTATTGCAGTCTGTGAGCTCTAAAACTGAGATATTGGGCTTGAACACGATACTCTTTATTGTAGTTAATGGCGGAGACAGAAATCGTAGAATTAGAGGAATTAACACACATTGCACTGGGTTGGGTAATTAAAACAGAAACATCGTTGTAGACAAGATCTACATTTCAAGCCAAAATCAGATTTTCTCATGGCAATTTTATTTGTTAGTAATTTAGAAAGTAAATTAATAAATAAAATAGGTATTCCCTTCGTTTGAAGTCGATGTTTAGTGTCGGCTTAGCACAGCATTTACCAATGGAAGAGTTTGTCAACAAAATACAGTATAGTGGTCCATGAATGCCCTAGTCCACATCCTACCAATTCCAACAAAGAACTAGAACGAAAGTTTGAGCTAAAATTCCAGAGCTTAGAATGTGACATATACTGCATCAAGAAAAATAATACGAGTAAAACTAAATTTTTTCTATTAGTTTTCAATCCTATAATTTATTGTTTTTTCACCGTCTTTTTATATAAATGGGAAGGCTGCAAAACCAAATGATGCACGTCGATATTCACATTTAAAATAGGTACCATTATTTCACTCTTCGAAAAATAAATTTTATTGACAAAGAGAATGGAACCTGGTAGGTCAACGTTTGAAGGCAAGACACATTGGATTATGAAATCGAAAATTTGCTTATTTTACGGTACTTGAGACCGCTAAAAATTCACAATTCAAGGGCATTTCTTTCGCATACCATAAGTTCAAAATAAAATCAGTAAGAAAGTTCTTCAACAAAATCAATTTATCTTACAAAAATAGCACACCTTGTCACTGCTACGCTTTGAAAATAATAGAATAGAGCATATCATCGAGCTAACTTGCCGAAATACTTTACATATGCAGGAACAAAACATCCTTATTAATGCTCAGACTCCATAACAAATCTCTTAAAAGCAGTTTTCCAATCAGAGTCATTCGTATGCTAGGGCGGCAATCTCAAAGTAACTTCATAAAGTTTCTACTCAATCGAACGTTCACGAAAAGTATATATTCTGGCAAGTCTAGCTGAAGTCATTAGAAGTAGTCGTCTTAAGTCGCACAAGACTGTCCCCGCGCGACTACTTGTTGAGTTCGGTCTCCACAAAAGAACACGGCGAGCGCTCACGCCAACAATTCAAACTTTTATCGGAAAACTTTGTAATGGCCCGAAGGTTTTAAGTCGCTGCGAAAAGCAATTTCAATCCTAGGGATGCTTTTCACGCGAGCTTGCTTTCATTTAAGTTACAAATCTGCTCCAGCGCGAACAATACCATACCAACTTCGACGCATCTCTGAAATACGTCGAATAAAAAAAAAGGCACTTCAAGTCCTAACTTTTTCATAGTTTTAAATAAAAACTCAAATGATAGCTCTGACGTTTGAAAACAAATAAGTAAGATCGTAGGATGGCGAGTTTTACAGTGCAGAGTTTTACAAGGTCTATCTTCAGCATACGGGGCTCAGTTTCAACTGTCAGTTTTCTGAACCTAGCTACGGATGAGTAACCTTCCCACAGGGACTCATTTTTCCCTATTTATAAAAAAAAGATTTTGTAGCGAAGGGCTAGTGAATATCTGGAACAACGTAATGGAATCATGATAAGTAGTGAACTTGAAAATTACTACAAACATAGGAAGGATCACTCATAAGAATATAATTAACTCACCCCTAATCAGATGTCCACCATAATTTACAATATTTTAGTAATGCGCAAAAAATTCATGTTGGTATGAACAAGTCCCAAAATAAGTTTGATAAAATTTCAAAGCTGCTTTGGTAAGGCCAGACGTTCTGCACAATTTAATTTATACTAGAGTGCTTTGCTAGTAGCTCGCACATGAAGCATAGTAATTATTTCTTTTTTAACTCAACAAGAGGTGCATTAATTAAGGACAACTACTAAAGAGAAGAGAAGGACTACTGCAAATATTTGCAGCAGCTTGGCGTAAGTGCTTCACAGCTAGCGTTACGGCCATCAGCTTTCATTTATTAGAAATGTTTTTTGCGAGACAGTGAAAAAAAGACATGGAACAACTTTTGCAAATTAGGTAAACTATAATGTAGAATGATATCACACAGTTTTCTCACAACCGTTCAAGAAATTTAACGCTATTGCTCAACTTGATTATGAACTGGTTCATTCTTCTACTGCGAAATTAGGTGCTGGAAAACGACTCGTAAAACGCTTACGATATACGTTCATTATTGAGATACATAGTTGATGACTGACCATTTCACTTATATTTTGCTAACTGAATTTGCCTTTTCGTTCATTACTTCGTAGTTGAACTACCTTATTCTTAGAATTTTTGTTATTCTTAAGACACTAATACTTCCTGTTGATAAAGCTGTTCTGAAGATGGTCAGTCAAAAAATCGAAGGTTTTCCAATGTTCAAAACCTATTTTACTAATCTATCTTTCTTCTTCGAAAAGTGAAAAACTTTGTAATGATTCAATGACACGAATGAGATGAAATCTAGAACCTATGAACTTTTTCATCTAGTTCTCATGAAGCATTGTTGATTAATTTCCATAAAGATTTAACACGAAATATTAGCATGCTTTAATTTGTCAACCTTTCGAATGTGAAATAATTTAAGACGCTGAGAAATAGCACAATTAGCCACACTTGTCACCTCAAACTCTCTTCTAGCGGGGCGTCTACATAGAATAGCCAACGCTGGAGTCTCCTATTTGGCATCCCTAACCGTAGCTCCCTTTTAACTAGGCCACTGAAGACAAAATTTCTATTTCCGAAGCATCGACCTCTTCTGCATTTATGCTCATGAATTTGATTTTACGACTCTGTTTAATGAATGAGTGCATTCCAGAATAGAGCTCGCAAATTTGAACAAGTACATACAATTTTTCTTAACCAAAAAGGATATATGGTAATGATTTGAAACTATTCTAAGATACCCCTGATGAAACGAACTTCTTGATCATCGCATTAATAAAATCCATGACGGGATTATCGCACTCAAAAGCCCGCAGCGAAGTCGAGAGCCTCGCACTTTACTCTTGAAAGCTACACACAAAAGAAGCAGGTAATCAGGTTTCTCCGAGATACTCTAGAAAAGCACAGTGGCAAAGGTAAGTTCTTTCTGGACTCCGTGTGACATGTTTGGAGTTTGCTCGGCCGGAGTGAATGCGATTACAGAGCGCGGCTAACTGCATCAGCGTGCTGCAGTCACTCTAGATATGCTCTTTGAAAGCAAGAAGCAGAGCTTTTCTTAGAAACCCACCAATGAACTCGATCGAAGATAATGAGGTTTTAGTAGTCTAACAATCATGATGAGAAATTATTTTAGAGTAATTTTTTATGGTACCCGGTTGATTGAAGTCATTATGTACAATGTGTGCAGTGAACATTTATGCTTACATATTGTTAATGTTGAGTAGCTGTGAAGAAAAATTTCATGGGGCATTCAGATATAAAACAGAGGATTCTTATATGCTTTCAAACGCATCAATCTATCTAACCGATGCTAAGGAGCAAATTGTTTTAGAAACAAACTCAACATAAGATTAAAAGAATGAAACTAATTTGAACCTCGAACGTAAACAACAAAGACACTTCTGATCAGTAGTCGAGCCGTGATTCACTGCAGACCAAAAGCCCGTGGGGGAGTCAGTAAGGTACAATTCTACGTCTAATTACACAAACAAACAATCAGCATTGCACCATGTGTCACAAGATATACCTTCCAGCAAGCAAAGGCCATAAGATGTAATCACAATATCTAATTAGCTTCCTTTGGACTACGTGGATAAGCAAGGCAGGGACAGTAAAGACCCAGCTTTCTCAAATGTCTTATGCTATCGCCCCGATAAGTGTCTGCGATCATTATCATTTACAAATTATTTTTGCGGTTAGTCTTTCAAAATACTTCGTAGGATATTTGGTCAAAGGGAGTATTGTTAATCCTGAATCAAGTATGAATTAAAAAATTTGGGATTAGAGGAAGTGAGTTCTGCCCAGTGAATGTGCTGGTCCCACAGTCCCATAATATTTCTAATTCATGGTAAACATAGACCTGGAACCGATGGTTAGTCATCACTGGATAACACTATTAACAATATTGCAAGCACTTTCATCAACATTTATCGACGTGTGCAAACTGAAGTATTTGTTCATGCTGGAGTGCCTCATTCACAAAGTACTCGATCCGTCACTCAACGCCCAAGGCTGGGCGACGCTGTGCTACAGCGTCCTAATCAATCTCAAGCATTATTTAAGCACTTTCTTCAGCGTGAATTTTAGTCGGCGTTGAAAATTCCAGTGTCGCCCCTTCGGTCCTTATCAATTTGACGCTGACGGGTGTGAAATTGAGTCTGGAGCGGCTCCCACTGGTGCACACGTCACTCAGATCGGCCAATAACACCAGCATCTGCACGATGTGCCAAACACACGACCAACGAACGCTTTTCATGTGCCACATTGCAGATCAGCCACTCCATTTGCATGAAAAACCGATCACCGAACGCTTATTTATTTTCAAGTCCAAACAGCTCTGGTTGACAGTCAGTTTGACGGGTTCCCGGTATCGAATTGCCAGCTATAAATTCACGAAGGAAGAAAATCCAAGCGACGATTGCAGATCAAAGCGAGACCGATCTTTAAGATGTGATCTGCGTCGTGCAAACATTGCCCTGTTTACCAGGTTTGACCCAGACGGAAAAAAATCATTCCAATTCATGGAGGTTTGTCCCGAGATGAGAAGTTTATCGTTCGTTTGTCTACTTGTACAAGGGTACAGCAAAATTTTACTGCCATTTTTACTTGATCATTTGCCAAAAATTATCGATAGAAACTTCAAATATTTTCTAATTAGTTCGATTGCTTATTCTGTTAAGAAGTGGCTAACTCTTTAAAACGGCATGTGAGCAGTAATATTCTTCAGAAAAACGAAAAGTTCAGGAACAAAGACCTCGTGAAGAGCCCCTACTAAAAAGAAATTTACCATACAACACTAGTAGAAGAGGACTGGGCAATTGGCAATGTAGATTTGATGAACTTGGCAGAAGCTCTGCCTTCACTTGGTGCTAAACAAGAGTCGCGTGACAAGAAGGCATCTGCTCCTGACGAGAATAACGTCTAACTTACATAGCAACGGGACTGCTGATGCTGAATTTAATGATGCTGGTTGTCGAACGAATGCGCATGAAGCTTTTACTGGATTTCATTTACCTAACTGGAAACAATGAAGCCGACTATTTCATGTTTGCCATTTCATAATAATTTATAGCACAACAAGGAATAAAACTGGCCATCTTCCACGAGTTCAGCAGATGATTAAGAACGGATGCATGTAGCTGTTTCTCAAAAGTTGGAGAATTCATAAAACGGTTTCATAGGGCCACAGGGGATTGGGCACAGTTTTTCTATGATGTTTCTCTTGGGCTACGGGAGGTAGTACTGCAAAACAACACCTGACTGCTTAACGGGAGGGAAAGTAGCATGAAGATAGAAATATGGCGGACTTCTGAGCACAATGCCGCTGATAATAGAGAGCAACGCTCCTTATATAAATATAGCTTCTGGTAATAGACAGCAGTCATCCTGGTAACAGACGGCAGTCATCGTGGTAGCAGACGGCAATGAGCATGGTAGCAGACGGCAATGAGCATGGTAGCAGACG
>VCRD01005220.1:21006-36823 GCA_006783055.1 Trinorchestia longiramus
AGCAATGAGCATGGTAGCAGACAGCAATGAGCATGGTAGCAGACAGCAATGAGCATGGTAGCAGACAGCAATGAGCATGGTAGCAGACAGCAATGAGCATGATAGCAGACAGCAATGATCCTGGAAACGGGCAGCAATGATCTGACAATAGACAGCAATGCAACGTTCAGTAGATTGAATCGCAGGTGGCATAAAGACAGCATTGCAGTTGGAATAAAAAATCGGATTCCAGTTAGAATAAACATAGTATTGCAGTTGAAATAGAGACAGTATTGTAATTGGACGAAAGATAGCATTGCTGTTTGCATAAAGACTGCTTTAGGAATAGTATCACGATAATATTGCAGAGTGCATTTAGACTGCATTACTAGTGTTATAAAGACGCATTGCAAATGATATTAAGACAGCATTGTATGTATACAGGGTGTCTCAAAAAAATGTACTCACCTTTTAACCGTCGCTAACATGCTGTCTTCTTTGTGTTGCAGGTGTGAGGTTCGAACCTTTGCGAACATGATTAAATGTGATTAAAGAATCATGTTCGCAAAGGTTCGAACCTCACACCTGCAACACAAAGAAGACAGCATATTAGCAACGGTTAAAGGGTGAGTACATTTTTTTGAGACACCCTCTATATTATTACATCTGGACAACAATCCAGCTGCTTTCTAAATAGCAGTGCATTTGACTTCTGGATGAAATGCTTTGGGGAGCTAGCGGGGCAGTATTCAATCGCTGAGTAGGAAAACAGCAGGCAGAACATTTGACTGACAAATTTTACTGCACTTTAGCAGATTATTGCGCGGTTTGCCGGCAGACGTAACGTGAATATGCGTCAGGGTGCAGGTCAAGAATGAAAGGAGCCGCAGGAGCCGGTGTCCGGCAAAGGTGGAATGCAATTAGGACCGACTCACTTTGCTTACAACTTGCGCTAACATCCGAGAGCGCGTCATGCTCCTCATGCAAACTTTGTAGCTGTAGCTTATTGCTCCCACATCGCTAAACCTAGCAAGGTTGTAGGCGTGATGCATCGCCGGCATTGCTTAGACATTGTAATTCTACTTAACTCTAAATGTGGCACGTGAAGCTTGTTGAGCGCTAGCAAAATAAACCTTGTTTGTGCAGTGGAGCTTCTCCTGGTGCTGGCAACCTAGCAGTAGACAAATATTAACTTTATAAGCATAAGTATCGAACGCAAAAAATAGAATATCAAATATAACACGTATTTATTGGTCCTCAAGACATTAACTCACACATATAGTGATGTTTTCATGTACTGCAGAAAAACCCTAAGTGTCTAATGACAAGATAGTTCCCGTAAAAATTCCATGGTGGAGATTCGACGATTTTGAAATTACTATAAAGACGAATGTAATAAAAATTTACGACGAATTATTGCATTTCAAATAAATATTTTTCATGAATATAAAATTTTCATTCTGTATCCTATCTACCAACAACATGCTTTAGATGGAACCCGTGGAAACTCCACGGTTTAAATGTGATCAAATTAAGGATGATCAATGAAACATACATTTTCCAGTTTTACCCATGGGATTATTAGAACCTGATTATTTTTGTGAATATATAAAGAACTTCCATTCTGTATCTTTATCTACCGATAACATATCCGTGTAAGACAAGAAGGCTAATAACGGAAAAAATGCATATTTTATAGTAACCGGTGCCTTTTGCATCTATATTACAATATTTATAATGCATATATACTCGTTCTGATTTCAGTTAAACAATTTTTCTTCACTAATAGATTGGAAGAAAGGGGACGGACATAGATAAAGAGAGATTTAGAAAAAGAAATGAAGATATACTGTATATTATATAAGTAGACAAATTATCTGAAGAAATATGAGATCGAAACGAGCTTTACAACCAGTTCTATCGAACACATCTCACCAAAAACGATTTGCATTCGTTATAATGGACATAAATCCATTTATTGTATGAATATGGGATACCAGGTTTTTGACGGGTAGAAAAATTTTCTGTTCCAGGAACTTGATGAAAACTTGGCTTATTAGAGCTCCGTCACATAGTACATGTACACATACAAATTTATCTACATCCATACATAATAGATTCTTGCTCCCTTGGTGCGACCACTCGGTCCGGTTGAGACTGGATGGCTACAGAGGCCTGAAGCCATTCAGTCCCGACTGGACCGAGTGGTTACACCAAGGGAGAGAAAAGCTATTATGTATAAACTAGATAGTTCCCGTGGAAATTCCACGATTTAGATTTGTCTAAATTTAAATTATTATAAAGAAAATGTATTAAAGATCTACGACGCATTATTATGTGAAATTCTTTGGTTTATAAGTGATAAAATTAAGGATCTATGAAAAAAATACATGCCAATTTTACCCGTGGTACTCTCAAAGTCTGAATACTTTTCATGAATATATACAGAACTTCCATTCTGCATCGTATTTAGCGATAACATGGCCGCGTAAGAGAAGAAAGCTAAAAACGGAAAAAATGGAGTATTATAGGTATCCGGCGCCTTTTGTATCCACAATACAATGCTTTTAATGCATGCATACCCGTTCTGATTTCAGTTCAATAATTTTTTCCCGGTTACAAATAGGAAGTAATGAGACGGACACATACAGATAGAGAGAGATGGATATACACTGTCTATTTCATTTGTAGATAAATTTGTATGTGTACATGCATGTAAGTATGTAGAGGAGCTCTAAAAGCCAGATTTTTATGTGGTTCCTGGAGCAGAACATCCTTTTGAGTTTTAGGCAAGATTAAAAAATACACGATTGATGTCCACACTTCTGGAACCTGCTACTTGCGCTCATATTTGATTAGCAAATTAAAATAATAGTTGGCGTCGCTGTTTAAAAAGTAGTTAAAAATAAGGGCTGTAATTATATTTCCTTCAGATAAAATACAAAATTATCTCTAGCTAAACAGTTCCCGTGGAAATTTCACGATTTAGATTTGACTCATTTGAAATTATTATAGAGATGAATGCATTGAAGATTTACAACGAATTATTGTGTTTTGAATGAATACATTTTATTCATTTCATTCAGAACTTCATTTCTGTATTGTATCTACCGATAACATGGTCTTGATAGTATGCTTTGAGATACCTTGGTTTAAAAGTGATAAAATTAAGGATCTATGAAATAAAATAAATTTTTCAGTTTTACCCATGAATATTTTTCATCAATACATACAGGACTTCCATTCTGTAGCTTATCTTCCAAAAGCAAGGCCGTATAAGAAATAAAAGCTATTGCAGAAAAAAATCGAGTATATTATAGTGATCCGGCGCCTTTGGTATTTACAATACAATGCTTATAATACATGCATACCCGTTCTGATTTCAGTTCAATAATTTTTCTTCAGTAATAGATAGGAAGTAATAGGAAGGACACACACAGAGAAAGAAAGATAGAGAGATGGAGATACACTGTCTATTAATTGTCTAGACTAGTGTACCCAGCCGTCAAAAAATGAAGGCAGGGATTCCGTGACAATACTTCAGAGGTACTCGCGAATGAACAACAATTGCAACAATTTCAATTCTTTTCCTTTCATGCAAATCTTGCGACATGTTAGCTGTCCCATCCACAAACTTTTCCCTTTCAATTTTTTTTCTTTTGTTCAAGTCTCTTTATAACATGGTGGCTGTCCTTTCCGCAAATCTTTCCCTTTCTAATCTTCTCTTTTCTTCTAGTTCCTCCTGTGACATCACAGCGCATACTTCAGCTTCTCTTACACTATCCATCTTTCTTCTTTCTTGACTGTGAAGTTTGCTTCTTTAAACGTTTTTTTCACGATCATGATCCATCCTCGTTTCGCATTCTTGGTAAGTTTTTTTGAGAGATAGCTCTCCTTGTGAGCTTAGCATCCACGACTCGAACATTGGCTGTATCACTGATACTTCGCTGCGATCTTTGCCTTCTTTTCCTCACGTGCTAATCTGAGTTTCCTTCCTTCTGGTGTTTCTTCCATTATTCTCATGAATTTTCTTTCAGATTCAATTTGTATCCAAAAACATTTGTAAGTGATACGGCATATCCCCGTTGTACGATCTTAAGGCGGTTCAAGAGCATCTTGCCGTTGAGAAAAGTTATATTCTGTTGATTATTTTGTGCTGCCGCAGGTAGTTGATGACTTCTTGATGAGGAAAGCCTTCTTCCAGCATATTGCTAAGGCAGAAGGGCAAGCGGAGCTTCTGGCACTTCCTGGCAAAAAATATCTGAAAATATCCGAAATCCGGAAAGATCGAAAACTCAACCAAAGATACAGCAATTCATGAACCATGGTCAAACGGGGGACATTATCAAATTAAGTAGCGCCGAGCTACGTTCCAAAGCGAAGCGATTTTTTTAGAGACTCACTGTGTGTCCGTTAGATGAGGCAGTCGATGTAAAGGTGCTGGTCCAATAGCATAGTTTGAAGTAGAAACATGCAGTCATGAAGTGGAAGAAGACTGCATTTATGCCGCATTTTAAACGAATGTTTCCCCATCTTGCAAGGGGGGGGGGAAGAAATACATGCATTGTAGGTACCACAATAAAAACTCAAAGCCCAATTTTTGAGTTGCGTCAGTTGGTTTTCGAGTCCCATAACGCTTGGACACCCTGTGTATCAAATCTGGTTGATGGCAGCTGGTTGTACAGAGTAAGTCTAACGCTTTGTATCGTAATTCGAAAACGATGCCTCAGACATGGGAGAACCAAAAACCATCTCTTCAACCCACATCTCACACGGAACACCATTTAGAGGCTAGCTTTTCTCCCTGCATAGGTGGAAGTATTGTCCCAGTCTCTGAAACAAAAACTACCGAATTACTTACGCCATGTCCATGCTCTGTTTCTAGCACAGCCCATTGTTCTCGAATCAAACAAACAAACAAGCAAACAAACAAACAATCTTTATTTCCAATCAAGTACACAGTACATAGACATTTAGTACATTGGTTTTTAAATTCTTAAGGTTAACATTCTTAGAGTAAGGATGATGGTGAGCTCCATGCGACGATCCTGGGATGTGTCCATGGGCGATGAGTTGAGGTCTTACCGATAAGTGCGAGCTCACGGCGTGAAACGAGAAACAGCTCGTATTCATTGCCGGGTTTCGAACCCGCACGCAGTCTTTCTGCACAAGCAGAGACCCGATACAGAACACGGGCCGCATACCACTCGACTACGGTGGCTGCCATCAAGCCATCTATATGTATCTATTCATATCAGATCGGTTCTCACTCTTGTATCAATGTCGCCTCATATCACTAAAATTTCACCCGGTTTAACTACTAATTTTGATGCTGTTTCATATTTAACGAGCTTTAGACTAGCACACATCATAACTGGAGGAACTCGAGTGAATATAAAAGCTCTGAATTTCAGAAATTTTTAAAGCAAAATTTAAATTTCCATTTCTTCAGCCAGCCAAAATTCACCATAAAGATGCAGAATTGCCTCCCTACTGAAAGTCAGCAATATACGATAAGCGTTCAAAGCAAAACTGCCACCGCGCAGTTCTATTCCTCAAAATAGCTCTGAAGTCGTCCACCACGACCTAACTAGGAAACTACAATCTAATCTACCTCTATTTTTTCTTACTTAAAACTGGTATGTTTTATTCAAATGCTGATATTCCTAAAAGAAGACATTTTCTTAATTATCTGAACGCACAATACACATTAATTTCAAATAAACCTGAAATAATTAGCTGCCGGCTGATATTTTGAAACATTTTGTTTAAATATTATTTTCTTTGACTATAAAACGTTCTCTTTTTAGACTTCGGAAATCATCCTTCAGCTTTCCAAAGTTCATAAATATATTGTCGTGACAAAATCAAGATATCTGACATCAAGGCTTCTGAACACAACAGTTTTAAGTTTTCATTTCTCACTGGACGCCTCCTGTCAATAATAAATGCAGGTTTCTTTGGATGACCATTTGTGGAGATTGTTTCCAAAGGTTCAGTGATGCGAGTGCTTTTCTCCCACGGGCAGCCTTCCCATAGCACGATTGAGAAAATGACGAACACGCTACGTAGCACGATTGAGAAAATGATGAACACGCTACGTAGCACGATTGAGAAAATGAAGAACACGCTACGTAGCACGATTGATAAAATGAAGAACACGCTACGTAGCACGATTAAAAAAATCATGAACACGCTACGTAGCACGATTGATAAAATGAAGAACACGCTACGTAGCACGATTGAGAAAATGAAGAACACGCTACGTAGCACGATTGATAAAATGAAGAACACGCTACGTAGCACGATTAAAAAAATTATGAACACGCTACGTAGCACGATTAAAAAAATTATGAACACGCTACCTAGCACGGCTAAGAAAATGTTGAATACGCTACGCAACAAAACAGAAAATGCTGAACATGCATTTAAACTGAAGTAGCTAATGTTTAGAGAGTTTTTCCACTGCTTACTATCCAGATGCCTAACAAGACTGATACCAGGGACTTAGAAACTGTTTCTCGCTGTTATTGAGAAATTCATTAGCTAAAAAAATTCTGAAACTTTACGAGGCAATAAAGAACTCAAGTAAAAGCAGGGAAAATAAGTTTGTTGCTACAGAGTGGAAATGACGAAGCCACGGCAGTTCAAGTCAGGAATATGTAAGAAGCCGTTCACAACTTTACTGCTTCCATCAACAGCGATGAAATACGTGACGAGCCTCAAGCTCATAGTAATAAATTCTAGGGTAAACTTCATTGCTATCGTTGTGCATAGAACAAATATCTCTAACGTTTTGGTGGATAATGTTCTCCATTTTAGGATGTAAACTTTTACTTCGAAAATTATAATGTTAGTGTTTTGAGAACTTTTGCCAATGAATATGAATACGTTGAGCTGCATTTTGCTCGCCGTGATTTGATTTGTTGGGCTTTTAGTCTCCAGAACGATTTGTAGCCAAGAAAACATTAAAAAAACTTGATATACGGAAAGTTGCTAGACAACTTTTTGGACTCCATTCCTAGTTTTAGGACTGTTAAATTTTTAAAGCTAAACAAGCTATTCTGTAGAATATGAAACCAGTAGCGACGACCATCTGGGTTTACGAGCCCACCAAAAACGAATAAAGAATCGGTGTGTTTCAAACCCTGCTTTAGTTTAGGCAATATTCGAAAAAGTTTCCTCAATGTTATGGAACATTATTTTTTATAACATAGAATGGGAAAGGGAAATAATTATCAAAAAATAAATGAACCTCATCATCCGATTAAAAAATGACAATGTCGTGAATACACACTAACAGATACTGAGTCATGGCTGATCTACTACAGAAAATGGAGAGTTACTACAAGCGATACAGAAATTATAAAGAGATTTGGTTAAAAGCACATAACTAAACATATCAAAACATCACCTAGCACTTGGGGGTGTTAGGCAGCTTCGAATGCTTCTCGTCATCGAGCACAATACTTAAGTTACTGTTCGTCAGGTCAAGGAGTAGCAAAATTAGCTAGCAGCTCCAGCGAACAAGGGGTAATGACACTGAATGCAGGCACGTACAAATCTACAACTAGTTGCTCTGAAGTAGAGGTGGGAGGAGAGGAATAAATGCATCAAAGATTCCTCCCACAAAATTACTACACATTCTTAGCCATCAAGAAAATTCCTTTCCCGTCGAAACGTAAGAGCTAAAAAAATTGATTACCAAATGTAAAGTTTAGATTGAACAATATGTACTGTGAAGACTGCAGAGAAAGAAAAGTAGTTACATATTATTAGTAGGAAACTATACGTATGAATAAGAATAATGGAAAGCTGGCAATCACAGGAGGAGCAAGACGCTCGACTTTTGAGATTAGAGCGGGGGATGTGAGCTCACTAGGACCAGGATTCATTTGTCAGTCGAGGATGAGGTAATAAGGGACTGTGCGAGAGCTCCATTGGCCTCAGTCATGTGAGCCCGGCATGCGACTACACAAACATGAGACTAGCACTTCAAGGATCAGAGATGAGGTTCTCTTGGTCTGTGACCCACTGCATGAAAGTATAGTGAGGTACCATTTTTATTGTTAGAATTAAAACTAGTAATATATGTTTAAATTTGGAAGAAGAAAAGAAGGGAACGTGTAGTTCAAAGCCCTCAAGCTTCAGCTCCAAGTTAATGAAAGAGTGATCGAGGAAACGGCCGAGAAAAGTGAAGAGTAAATTTACGTGACTGTATTGGGAAGACAAATATGTACAATTTTATACATTTAGTGAAGCAATGAGACGCGTTCATTCAACATTCCCGATTTCGAAGTAAAAAAGAGCTTTACAGAGCAGCACACAGCAGAAGGAAAAAGAATTGAAATTATTATCTTGACTCTCACAACTTGCAGTGCAAACTGAGGTACAGCAGTAACCGCTTCTCACCACCGCTTTTGCCGACTCATACAAGCCATGACCAGAGTTCTTATAGATGATGTAAACACGCAGACCTGCAATTCGATTAATGACCGTGAGACAAGACGTGCGTAGGTATTACTAATGAGGACAAAGCAATCCAGTCTAGATGTGTGACAATCACCAGTAGAGCCCGTGGAGTGCAGTTATAAGATTCAATACTCTCGTATTTGTCATTCAGTAAAAAGGATGTTATTTACAGAAGTAGTTTCTCGGTTCTCGAGTACCTGGACTCTAGCTCTTGACAACATTAGGGTATTTTTCTTATTCTCGTCTTGTTTCTACTGAAAGCTTCGAGGCAACTGAGGAGTCTCAAACCCAAGAACAAGCATCACCGCTGTCAGCATTCATATTTAATGGACTCACCATGGTCTTCTATTATTGTGAGAATAAATAGATGAAAAAATTTATACAGTATGAGTGAATAAACAATGTATACCAGGTGCACCCAATGAAAAATATTTCAGAAAATTCCTCCAATTGATTAGAATTCAAAACCCCAAATTACTAAAACAAGTTTTACGAAAAAATTGCAGGAAATGCTGTTCAGAAAACAGTATTCGTGTTCTGTACTATCTACGACTTACGTAATCAGCAGTTCTGAAGCATATATTTATGCTAATTTTTTTAAGAAACATATGCAGATCTCAAGCTTTAACCTGAAGTATCTATTCAAAATAAGGAAGAAATATAAGCTATCAGCATCGATAGAAAAGATTTCTTCTTCAACTTATATTTCAACTGAGTAACTAATGGCACTCGATTCTAAGCAGCCAGAAAACTTTAATTGGGCATCTGACAGCGGAACTCAAGCTCTCCAGCTTGGTTGTGGATGGTTGGTTGGAGCTAATAGGAAGTATACGAAAACGAGTTTGGCACAGAGGGTGCCGGGAAGATCAAAAGGGAAACGGAGATGGATAGATATGGAGTGAAGGGAAACGGAGATGGATAGATATGGAGTGTAAGGAAACTGGAATATAAAGCTCCTGATATCTGAGTAAACCAATGGGCTTACCGGATCTAGTATATATGCTACGAGAGCGCTCCTCTAATGCTATTATTCAAGTGTAACGCATAGTGATCGTGGGCTCATAACGTCAGTCATGCATAAAGTAAAAGATTGCGTTCGAACAACTATTTTTAGGCTGGCAAACGAGACAATTTTTGATTTGTCTCACGTACACTAATTAAATTTATGATGAAAATATTGTTTAGGCTTTTACTCTCGCTGTAAACATGACCTCAAATGGACGCTAAAGTACAAAAATAAGCCCTGAAAATTAAATGAATTGCATTTCATGTTTTTGACCATGCAGTCTAGTGCTCAATTTTTGTTGGGTAGTACTTTCATCTACAACATTTTCATTGAAATTCAACTAGAGCATAAAGATTTTTTTTTAATTTACTGAAGAAGAGAAAGAAGCAGAATTTTATTGTCAAGACACTTCCGAAAATATATGAAAATACACTCACCATGATGAACTTGAGCTAAAGGAGAGCAATCCGACATTTGCCTTTGAAATAGAAGGAAAACGATGTCGCAGTGCAAATTTTTTACCACGGTGTAAAGCAAACACTACTCTCTACATACGCTCATATGAATTTGAATTTAAGTGGATAACATTTTATATTCTATAATGAATATGCGCCCAGATAAGCATCTCTAAAATGTTCAAGGTACCTCACATGCAAGTTTCCGGCTCATGCACGAGGGATCGCTCGCGGAGCTTGCATTTCATCCTCCGCACACGTGAAAACTGCAACCACTTGCCAGAAAAAAAACGATTTTCCTCAACGAGCATCGATACAGTGAAGCTACTAATACTCAAAATCAACGATGTGGACGAGCTAAAGTCTGCTATTAGATTTTGAAGATGACACACCAGGATGAAGAGTTCTGTTACTCTAGTTCTTACAGTAAGTTTTGCGCTGAAATATTTATGACGTAAAAAACTGTAGATTAACGCATTCCAGAAAACTGAGAAGAGACGTCGTAGCAGCTGCGACCAATAACTCAATTAGTGGTTACTGCATAATTTTTCAACGACCTATCTTCTTAAACTGAACACTGATAAGGAAATGGCAATGAATTACTTCTAGTTTGGTAACAAGGGAGACCATTTTACTCAAATTTACAGAGCAGATTCACTTCAATGGACCCGGAGAATGGTTTACGTACACTGGAGAGGAAGAAAATGGAAACAGGCTTGGCAGATCCAAATACTTCATAAAAAAGTCTTCGGGGAAAATAATACTTGGATGACGACGTCGACACAGAACAGTCGTTGCCTTCACGGACCTCATGCAGTCGAAATCTTGGGGCTTGTCACTGGAGGTTGGGGAGAGGCTGGGGCAGGCCTATTGTTGTGCCTGTAAGTGGCTCGCTGTCACCAGCATTGTCAGTCTCTTAGGCTTCTGTTATGGTAGCACCGGGCCGCTACGCTTCTCTTCAGAGGAACAGTCCGCCATACCCGATGCTGTTGTGACAGCCAATGGAGGTCTGATGTTCATCACCACTCCCTTTTGAGATTCAGTCGTCCTAGAATTTCACTGATGACCAAGAATAAACAATTGTCCACTGAATTGACGTGGTGTAACAACTTTTCAGTGACAAGCAGGTAGTGGTTCAGTTCGATACCTGCAGTATTAAGGCTGTACCGTGAATTTAGTCTAGAATATAATCGAACGGTGAAGCCTCAGGATATCAATTCAAATTAACTTCATTTACATAGCCGAAGATGTCGCACTGCTGTCCATCTTCACTTAACGAGGATACAGGCGGGGATATCTTCAAGTATTTGCTTGCATGTTTGGCATGTTGTTTGGAAAATCTCCAGTTCAAAAAATTAGCTTAAAAAGAAGGCGCTAGACTCTTAACTTTTTAAAGTGACTGTAGACTTAGTACGCATATGCAAACACTTTCTCATAGTTTTGCAGCACTTACAGATTTTGTTTCAGTTGCATACATGTATTTCAAAATCTGGACTGCCATTCTTGATAACGTATGACCAGACACTTAACGTGGAGAATTGATTTCTTTATTGAAGGTCTCATAATGTTATCAACAGTCGATGGCACCGGTTTTCAACGCTATTAAAAACACAACTATTTTTAACGACAAAAATGAACAATATCATTCAACTGATGGTTCCCGTAGGAATTCCACAGTTTAAAGTGATAAAATTAAGAATTTTTCGGTCCATAATTGCGCTATAAGTTTGATTAGATTTGACTAAATTGAAATTATTTTATATTCGAATCTATTAAAGATTTACAATGAATTATTGTTTTAAATGAATATTTTTTATGAATATTTACACAACTTCCCTTTTGTATCTTATCTACATGCCCTCGATAGCACCTGTAAAAATTCGACGGTCTAAAAGTGATAAATTTAAAGAACTATGAAATGAAATACATTCTTCAGTTCTACTCGTGGTGTTATCAGAACCTGAATATTTTTCATGAATATATACACAAGGAAGGGGGTCACAAAAAAATGTTTCCTCTTTTCAAATACTTATAACCGCGTAACTAATGGTTGTAGAAACTTTAGCATGATCTTATTTTTACTGCCTTTTATTTTACTTTTATCAGGTAAAACCATTTTGCATTCATAGACATAGTTTACGAACAGGTAATCGAAAAGTGAGGATTTTTTTCACCAATGCAGAAGGGTAATTCTAAAAGCGCTAAAAATAACAATTTACTCTTTTTATAATTGCAGTAAAAATGTATCATTGGTACGTCATTCTTATTTATGAGACTGTTCTCAACTCAATTTCACTATATAAATACGGAAATTAAATTCTCGATTATCGACTCTTAACAATGCAATTGAAAACAGAAGAGCGAATATTCTTGGTCATAACTTTTAATATCAAAAATGTCAAAAGTCGTTTAGCTATTTCAAAATCATTTTCAAAGAAAAAGTGTAAGGAAACCTACTGTGAGAAAACCTGTTGCCAGATTT
This sequence comes from Trinorchestia longiramus, assembly GCA_006783055.1. Taxonomy (NCBI): domain Eukaryota; kingdom Metazoa; phylum Arthropoda; class Malacostraca; order Amphipoda; family Talitridae; genus Trinorchestia; species Trinorchestia longiramus. The sequence goes on from VCRD01005220.1 coordinate 33,401, forward strand.
TCTACACATGGAACAATACTCAAGAAACAAGGGGAATTCTGGAAGACGTTTCATAAGAACAATATCATAAAACATCGATATGATGAGCAGCCAAATTGATGATAATGAAAACTTTTCAAGTCGACAACTAGGAATAAATAGAGTGGGTCAAAATTAGAGTTACAGTAAGAAAGTAGGGTTACAGTAAGGTGGAACAGATAATGAAGTAACTGTAACCCTACTTTTGGCCCACTCTGTATATCTCGGTCAACTGTTCTTAGAATTATTAAAAGAGATTTAGTTTATTTTCCGTACAGATGCAGGATTCACCAGGAATTGTTAAAAAAGGATCTCGAAAGAAGAACGTTTTGCAGATGTTTTATGGAGAGACATGAAAGATTTGTCGAAATCCTCGTTGTATTTGACGAGGCGGCTTTCCACATGAGTGGCGTTGTTAATCATCAAAATAATAGATCATATTCGCCTTACAAACTGCCACCAAGAATTTTTTTCGAAAAAGCAATCTCGCGAGAAAAAATTTTAATTTGGATTGAGTCCTCTGGGTCTGGCCTCGTTATCGGGGCCAATTTTCTTTGAAGGGAATTTGAGTGGCGATAAATACCTAGACATGCTCAATGAAGAAATTATTCCACAGCTGCAGGCTGGGCATAGATTCGCGAGTGTGGTGGATGCAAGGCGGATCCCCATGCCACAGAAATATTTGCATGAAGAACGATTCAATAGAAGTTTTTGGACATCGTGTCATTGAAGTTGAATATGCGGTAGAATGGCCACCGCGCAGTCCCGATCGATTTTTTCTTTGGGGTCATCTCAAAGATAAAGTTTATAGAACACCTTCAACAGATCTGGAAGATTTACGTGATTGTATCATTCACAATGCCAATGAACTTAAAAACAATCCAGTAATTATTAGAAAATGTGAGAAATGTGAATTCGATGTTACAAGTGCCTCGATAACAACGGTGGTCATTGGTAATAATGGAAACATTATGCAGATACTTACGTTTGAGTAAAAAGTAGACATCGTACTTTCAAGCGTCTATTACTGTTATTTTTCATTTTTATACTAACTGTTTTTTGTATAAGTAAACTCACACATTGCACTTTTAGTTATCCTCGCGCAATGGCGAAAAATATCATTCTCACTTTTCGATTGCCTGTTGCTAAACAATGACTATGAATTTTAAATAATTTTACCTGATAAAAGTACAATAAATGAAAGTGAAAACGAGATTACGCTGAAGATTCTACGACCATTAATTATGAGTTATAAGTATTTGAAAAAGGAAACTTTTTTGCGACCCATCCTATACAGAACTTCCATTCTGTATCTTATCTACCGATAACATGACCATGTAAAAGGTGAATAGTGGGGAAAAATGCATATTTTATGGTCAGTCGACGCCTTTGGCATCCACAATACGATGCTTATAATACATGTATACCCGTTCTGAATTCAGTTCAATAATTTTTCTTAAGTGATAGGAAGTAATGGGACGGACACACAAAAAGGGAGATACACTATAATGTAAGTGGATATTGGTCATTAAAGTAATTCAGTCTGGCAGCAGTTGAGTAGTTTAAAATAGAATCAAATTAATAAAAAAAATCAGCATTAACTGATGTATTAAAATAAATAGAAAGAGCCAAGTGTAGCTCTTCTTATTCAGTACACCGGACTGGCTGCAGCTATACACATTTACTAACATACAGTGTCGTTTTGAAACAAGGCGCTATTGAGAAACCCTAATTATTTATTAGGCCGTTCAAACTCTCACTAAGGCAAAAACCTACACAAGAGAAGTTGTGAATGTTTGTGAAGAAAGCCTGCTGAACTATGTTTGGAAAATTGGTCAAATAACAGTCTGTCTTAAACCACAGGGCGTTAAAACCAATCCCACGTTGCATATGAAATATCTTTTAACAATAAAGTTTCGCGTGAGGGAGCGGCAGTTTTATAATTAACGAGACAGTTCCCGTGGAAATTCCACGATTTGGATTCGACTAATTTGTAGTTATTGTAAAGATAAATGTATTAAAGATATACGACGATTTATTGGGTTTTAAATGAATACTTTTCATTAATATATACAGAACTTCCATTCTGTATCTTATCTACCGATAACATGGTCCAGATAGTACCCGTTGAAATTCCTTAATTTAAAGTGACGAAGGACCTATGAAATAAACACATTTTTCAGTTTTACCCGTGGTACTCTAAAAATCTGAATATTTTTAATGGATATATACAGAACTTCTATTCTGTATCTTTTCGACTAATAACATGGCCGTGCAAGATCCGGCTTGATCCTAGTGATCCGGTGCCTTTGGTATCCACAATACAATGCTTATAATACATGTATACCCGTTCTGATTTCAGTTCAATAATTTTTCTTCAGTAATAGATAGGAAGTAATGGGACGGACACACAGATAAAGAGAGAGAGAGAAAGAGAAATGGAGATACATATCGATTATACCGTATGCCCCACAAAAACCCGAACCGAGTATTTATTTTCCCATATCAGTAATACCACCATAAGAATACCATAAGCATTTAATTTCTTATGATGGTATTACTGATACGGGAAAATAAATACTCGGTTCGGGTTTTTGAGGTACATACGTATATGTAGATAAAGACTTCTCAATTTTTAATGATGGTTCAACTCGCCATTGGAGTTACAACACGAGTGGTAGCATGGATACGTTCATATTGCTGATGTGCGCTTGAAGTTCAATTTCAGAACAAGTTTTAACGGTCGTTCACTGGAGTCCACGTTTCTTTTTGCTTTACTCAAATTCTAGCTTCTTTGAAATGCATTTTTTTAGCAATTACCTGTTTCTGCAAACACTTGTCCGATCTGTGCGTACTAATTTTGAGAAATACAGACCTAACATAATATTCATGACTATCTCTCTAGGTTATTTCAAGAAATAAAGCTTTGAATATGAATAGACGTACATCATGCACTACGCACTCTATTCTTTATCGCAAATCAAGAACGGCCGTAGCAAATTTTGCTTCGGAATATGTATCAAAAAGCATCCGAAAGGGAATATTTCAACTGTGTCGTGGTGAACATTATGTCAACTATGATCTAGGAAACGCTTATTAAATATCGTGCTGTTTAGTTGATTCATAAACTATGAACAAGTCAATATTTTATGAACTAAGGGTACCAAGTAATGACTATTCTGTCTACTATTTGCCGATGAATGGCGGTACACTGCAGCTCGTCTGTGTACACTGCAGCTCGCCAGTGTACACTGCAGCTCGCCAGTGTACACTGCAGCTCGCCAGTGTACACTGCAGCTCGCCAGTGTACACTGCAGCTCGCCAGTGTACACTGCAGCTCGTCTGTGTACACTGCAGCTCGCCTGTGTACACTGCAGCTCGTCTGTGTACACTGCAGCTCGTCTG
>VCRD01005221.1:6349-19525 GCA_006783055.1 Trinorchestia longiramus
GGCACAAGAATGGGGCCGGAACCAGGGAACGCGCTGAGACAATGGTTCTCTACCACTAGCCGACTCTAAACGCATTCCGTTACTAGAGTATTCTTCACAGCGTTACACAATAACCTTAAACACACTAAAGTCGAACACATTCAAGGTGGAACATTCAAACATTCAACACTTAACACTTTACTTGTGGGAGACAATATTCTTTCAACAGTAGAAAGAAATGACATCGACACCATATGCCGAATCCAAACCATCTCATCTGGTCAATTTAATGACCTTCTGCATACCATATCTTGTCTAGTCATCTGGACGTTGATGTTTTATTAATGAATGCATTTTTTTCCTTAATAAGAGCACGATAGTGGTAGTCTTTCAGATGGACTAATAATGGAGATTTGTTTATATTCTGTGGTATTTTAGGCTGAACTACTGTCTTTCATATGCCGTCGTCCCTTTCACTGTAGATATGGATCGGTTTTTCTAGAGCATTGGAAGTAATTAACGGTATGAGGTCCCCAGCTGCATGATCGAATATTTTATTATGTAGGCATTTGTGTACCAAAAAATCAAGTCTTCCACTGTCCTCGTCGATAAAATTTGTGTAGTAGTTTTTATTTGTTCTGCTCTCAGTTTCGATGACTTTCATTAAAAATTCATAGGCTTACATTGTGTTCAGTGTTTCGTTAAGTTGAAGGGCTACTGCATGGAGGAAACACTATCTGTCAGCCAAAGTGTGAGCCAATGTTACATTCAATGATTTTGTTACATCATCCATGAAACTTCCCACATGGGCATATACAGGATTGGATGATGATTCTGAGATGTGATTCAGAAATTTACCGTGAGGTGGTTTAATTTGGTTTGGAGTTTTCCTATCGTTATGGTTTTTATGATTATTATTATGTTTGTAAAGTTGTTGCTGTTTGGGGACTTTTAAGCAACCAACTTTAACAAAACCTAATCTAACTGCCGGCGTGACCTTACTCAAGGAGAATAAAAGAACCCATCACAGGTACTCAGCTTGGTATTCAAGAAGTTGGCATGAGAAATAGCTTGGAATCTTCTTGGGATGATTTAGCCAGTCCAGAGCTTCCAGATGATGGTTAGGCCAGTCCAGTTTCAGGGGTGAATGGCCAGTCCAGAGCTATAGTGACTGTGGCTTGAAATGTTACACGAGTACAGCCAGTACAGTAGGTACAGTATGTGGCGTATAAGTGTACAAGTGCAGTAAGTCTAGTAAGTGTAGTAGGTAGGTAAGTAAGTGGGTTCACAGTTGAGTGGGCGGCAGACGGTCCCCCAAATTCTGCACGTAACGTGAAGTGGTGAGTTCATATACACGGATCATAACCACATCACAAGTCGTATTGATAATTCTCAAAATATGCCAGGATAAAGTGCAGAAGGCAGCATTTGGTAAGGATTATTATCAAGCAACTCACCATTTAATCAGTTCTTGTTTTCACATTCTTACAGTGAGGTAGGGATTTATTTAAATTGAATTTATAAGTTATTGATAGAAGCAGAAATAATTAAATTATATCCTTGGCAGAAGTCTTAAGGATTTGCATGTGGTTTTTTTTAGAAATCAATTTGAGCAACATCAGGAAAATTGACATAAAATAAACAGGGTTCATTCTTACCCTTTCAATATTCATAAATCTGAATTAAATAATGACCACAAAATAATTGAGTTTAAACCTTCAAATGAGTAGCTTTTAGGTCTGTAATAATACAGAATTTTACCACATATAAAGGAAATAAAATAATTCTTAAGGTGACAAAATTAGGGATAAATGATATAGCTGTATATTTAAAAAGAATATGATTTTATGAAAATCTCCACCTGAGGAAATTGCAGGCTAGACTTATAACTGTCTTTAGGATTGACCTGTTCATATGAGATCCTTTGAGAATAGTAATGAACACAATGTTTGAAAATATTGAATCACTTACTATAACACAATCACTGATTTATCACAGTTTGTCCAATAGAAACAATTCCTAACACTTGACTTTGCTCTAATAATTCACAGTGAAGAAACCAACACTTGAAAATCTAAACATCACCAAAGAACACAGATACACTGGCAAGTTAAACACAAAAATTAAGACAAGTCTAAAATTACTTAAGACATAGTATGCTCACCTCCACTACGCACAAAACGGATTCAAGATAGCAACAAAATCAGTGGCATGGGATCAGGTATATATAGTAATGCGGACCGGAAACGAGGATAGGATCCACGAACGTTGCCAACCTGATAGTCTTTTGTTTTTTTGGAACGCTCAGATCTAATTATTTAATATAAATAAAATATATCCCTGGGTTGACACTAACCTTGTTAAAGAAACTAAAAATAAGGCTAAATTCTGTTATAATTATTACGACAATCTCTAGTGAGATTAATGACATAAATGCTAACTTATATATCATTAAATAAATGCTAACTTATATTTAATGAAATAATTGCTAACTTATATTTTAATGAAATAATTGTTAACTAATATTTTAATGAGATAATTGCTAACTTATATTTTAATGATATAAATGCTAACTTATATTTTAACGTGCTATTACAGAGATATGAATGGTACATTGAGTAATACCGTTCATGCTACATGTTTGCATACATAAACATGATACTGAGTCTTTATTATTGTCGTTCGGCTGAATTTTTGAAGTGAAGGCGACCTTTTTATAATTTAGTCTATCTCTGCATGTTTATTTGGATGTCTATGACTTATGGATGATAGGGACATTGCGCAGTCTGTGCTCGTATCGTTAGAAAGTAAGGAAAATTATTATTTGTTTGTAGTTTATAGTTGTTAGCAATTGAGTCTGTAGATAGTTTGTTTATGTGTATAAAGTGCTGATTCGGTGGACTGCCGTCATTTCCTTTTTAGTGCATTTTCATTTGGGAAGGTCCAACGCGTGTAAGGGATTTACGTGCTTACGCTTAGTTACTGTTTTAGAACATGTGTCGTTTATTTGAAATATATTCATTATTACGAGTTTATTGAGTGACTGTTCAAGATTAGTGTTTTTGTCCGGGATTTTTCCAGAAAGCGAGTAGTACGGTGTGTTAAGTCGCAGCGTTGATTTCATAGCAATTTTGACAAGAAATTTTTGAGTTTCCTTTCTGATGTGAAGCCAAGTTTGGTGGTTCTTAATTGTCTGAGCGTGAGTTAAAGCACATATTCGGAGTGGAATAAATGTGAAATCCAATTCGTTCCAGAGCGTGAGCGCTTTACTTAGTTGTTGATCACTGCAGAAATTGACTATATAAGTACGGGCAGTGGAGTGTTTTGTCGCAATAACTTTTTTGATTCGAGTCAGGCCTGATTGTGAAAGGTGCAGGTCCCAGAAACAGATTATGTAATTTTTAAATTTTGGCATCCGATTTATGGTATGCAAAAGGTCATTAAATTGACCAGATGAGATGGTTTGGATTCGGCATATGTGTAGCATGACCTGCTACCCCTTTAAAGGTTATAAAATAACAAGTTTTAAAATATTCCTCATTTTTAGTAATAAAAATAAGACTAAACTTTGAGTGATTTTTACCAACTCTTTCCAGTTAAAACATGCATATTTAGTGCACGTTATTGTAATAATATTTATATTAAGAGCGTTAGCCAGAGAGTATTTCCAATCGAAACTTTTTCTGGCAACATTCTCACGCTTGTTATCTAGACATAGCTCTTCCAGCAAAGTGACTCGTGAACTTCAACATGTGACGTTAGGTTAGAATTCCCTGGTGAGCATACTATGTCCTAAGTATTTTCAGACTTGTCTTAATTTGTGTTTAACAAACAAACAACTTTATTTCCAATCAAGTACACAGTACATAGACATTAGTACATTGGTTTTTCAAATTCTTAAGGTTAACATTCTTAGAGTAAGGATGATGGTGAGCTCCATGCGACGATCCTGGGATGTGTCCATGGGCGGGGAGTTGAGGGCTTACCGATAAGTGCGAGCTCACGGCGCGAAACAAGAAACAGTTCGTATTCACTGCCGGGTTTCGAACTCGGGGTCTGTCTGCCCGAAGCAGAGACCTGATACCAAACACAGGCCGCAGACCACTCGACCACGGTGGTTTAGGGATACAAGCACTTGTATCTCTAAAACTAAACTAAACTATAAATAAATTCTAATTTAGATTAAACCCATGAACAGTATCCCACTTCTGGGAAATATTTTCTATTTGTATTATTTTATAGCAGCAGTGCCATACCACATCGGGAACATCGTGGATGTTGTGCAATGATTTGGTTCTAAAGAAGTGAATGCCTGTATATTCATTATTTCTTGGGAGAAGACCATCTTTCTGTTTGACGAAAAACTGCTTATTAGAGATTGAATACACAGAATAGTGTTAAGCTCCAAATATGAAATAAACTCTAGAAAACAAAATAAAGATGTTTCAAGCAAGTTTTGTAAGCTAACTTGATTTTCGAAACCTAAATTAATTTTTGTATAGTTTGACAGCGAGCTTACAATAAGCTGTATTTAACTACAGCAGGTTCATGTACTTAGTTGCGTCTGCAGTGCGGTCTAAAGTAGTTGAACTATCCTAAATTTGTATATACTTGTGCACCTCCTCCATATGACTGAGTGAGACTAAAGATTCATGAAAGATGTTCGTTATCTAACCTGAGTGGCATGATCGCGTTTTTTTATCGCTATTGTCTTAATCGGCCCCTCTTGAAAAAGGCTAAATGAGTAATCAACAACGGACGGTAAGAGCTTATCTAACAGATTTTGAGTTCAACCGCATGCATGAGCTAAGAAAGCAGAAAACTACGCTAATCCCCGTTTTTTGTCACGAATCAGCTGAACCATGTTTACAAACGAATTTATTATCGGGTCCCTTAAAGTCTGCAAACGAGTTGACTTTACTGATTTCATTTACTATGAAATATACTCAGAATACATTACATAGAGCACTGTGTCATGACACTCCGCTTGAATTGAAACACTCCGCTTTATATCGGATCAGCAAATAAATCTCCAAAGTCAAAAGGAAATTAGTTACTTCTAGACAACAGAGTTCTTAATAGTGAAATCAAATTTTAAAATTAAATATGCGAATCCGGGTGAAAGTTCAAGTTACGATTCCTGCTACGTTGGTTGGTCGCTTAGCATCCTCCATTCTGGAAGAAGCTCTTGTCCTACACATGCTTCGAGGAGCTGACTCGTTGTTGAAGTGTACAGGGAGCGCGTTTGCAACCAAACCAGACAAGCACCAGAGTCCACTCCTCACCTGCTGGACTCTCGAGAGATTTTGAATTCTTGTCGACAAAAAATGATGCTCAGAAATAGATCCTTGTAGATGACCGCTAAAAATGATGCAAATTTACCAGCATTTCCACAACCACAATAATCAGCTCCTTACACATGCCCTATCATAGGAATGCTTAAGGAATAACGGAAGAGCATGCGGCAGCTTTAATTTATTTTAAAGATTTATCGTCACAATACGTCGGTCCACTACCGAAAAATGAGCCCAGATCCGAAGCTGTTCTTGCTTGCCAACGTTGTACATAAAGCTAAGAAAGTATGGCAAAAATCTTTCACATTGCGTGCTATAAATATACTATTTTTGAAGGAAGGAATGAACAAGATTCGATTTGTCGCAGAGTGAAATTAAAAGAAAAACTACGACATCGCTATGGGTCAGTTTACACTTGAATATGACGAATTATACCTCACAAGTGTGTAAGTAACACGTAATCCATTCTAGAAACACACAATTGCGAGTTTGGCCACAATTTTCATTTGAAGGGAAGTATAATAATTCGAGCGTTAAGAAAACAGTATATTGGAGGACGAACAGTAGAACACCTCCCTGAATCAAAGGGCTCCGCAAGACGAGGTGTTCAGTTTAAATGAAACAGTTCAGGACATCAAGAAATATTATGAAGGGTTTCACATTGAACGAGAAGACAGAGAAGTGGAGTTGAATGTTTGACAATCACACGCCTCACAGGACGAATAAGAAGTCAAGCAGTGAGCTCTCAACTACAAATGCTAATTAACAAATTGAGAGGAACAACCGTAAAACGAAGTGGAATCCTACTTCATAGAATTTGATGGACAGATGCAGTTTCACCTACAATACCGTACATCAGAAGTGTACAAGTTATGAACCCATTGACCTGGGGCCATAAGAAGAAGCAGGGCTAATCTATAAAAAATAGAGGACATATTCCGACACCAAATTCAGCACTACTATATATACAACTCTCCAGTTGTATCTGTGTTCTTTGGTGATGTTTAGATTTTTCAAATGTTTATTTCTTCACTGTGAATTATTAGAGCAAAGTCAAGTGTTAGGAATTGTTTCTAGAGATTAGAAAATCGAGGTAATGTAGCATGAACGGAATTACTCAATGTACCATTCATATCTCTGTAATAGCACGTTAAAATATAAGTTAGCATTTATCTTATTAAATATAAGTTAGCATTTATCTCATTAAATATAGGTTAGCATTTATCTCGTTAAATATAAGTTAGCATTTATCTCATTAATCTCACTAGAGATTGTCGTAGTAATTATTGCGGAGTTTTGGCCTTATTTTTAGTCTCTTTAACAAGGTTAGTGACAACCCAAGGATATAATTTAATTATTCCTGCTTTTTATCAATAACTTATATTACAGACCTAAAAGCTACTTCTTTGAAGGTCTAAACTCAATTATTTTGTGGTTATTATTTAATTCAGATTTATGAATATTGAAAGGCTAAGAATGAACCTTTTTATTTTATGTCAATTTTCCTGATTTATGTTGCTAAAATTGGGCTCTAAAAAAACCCAATGCAAATCCTAAAGAATTATGCCAAGGATATAATTTAATTATTTCTGCTTCTATCAATAACTTATGAAATCAATTTAATAAACTCCTACCTCACTGTAAGAATGTGAAACCAAGAACTGATTAAATGGTGAGTTGCTTGCTAGTAAACCTGAACCAGTACTGCCTTCTGCACTTTATCCTGGCATATTTTGGGAATTGTCAATGGGACTTATGATGTGGTTATGATCCGTGTATATGTACTCATCACTTCACGTTACGTGCAGAATTTGGGGGACCGTCTGCCACCCACTCGCTGTGAAACCCACTCGCTGTGAAACCACTCTCTGTGAAACCCACTCGCTGTGAAACCACTTACTTACCTACCTACTACACTATACTATACCAGCTGCACTCGTACACTTATACGCCACATACTGCACCTACTGTACTCGCTGTACTCGTGTAACATCTCAAGCCGCAGTCACTATAGCTCTGGACTGGCCATTCATCCCTGAAGCTGGACTGGCCTAACCATCATCTGGACGCTCTGGACTGGCTCAATCACCCCAAGATATCCCAAGCTATTTCTCGCGCCAACTTCCGTGAATACCAAGCTGAGTGACACGGGTAAGGTCACACGGGCAGTTAGATTAGGTTTTGTTAAAGTTGGTTGCTTAAAAATTCCCCAAGCACAACCAAACTTTACATATGGTGTCGATGTCATTTCTTTCTACTGTTGAGAGAATATTGTCTCCCACAAGTAAAGTGTTAGGAGGTCTCTGATAATTTGGATTGGAAGAAATAGTGGAGGGAGTTATAGGTATGAGGTCGTAAAAGCTGATGTGGACATTTAGTTTGAATAGCTGTTCAATCATAAACTGAATGTTGGATAGAGTAGTGGAGACTGATGTTGGTTTAGGTGGTACACGTTTTTCTAGGATTTTTTGCAGTTGTGTTGCCGTAAGGGCCAGGTCGCTATTTAATTTGTGGATAACGTGTGAGCTCTTTATTTGTATAGGATGCAGAGAGCCATCAAAACTAACGCTCTTACTAACATTGCCTTGCCCTCAAATTTGAGTGGGGACTCGGGTGGGAGTCGCCTGCGTCAGATCATATAAACTTATGAAAGAATTTAGTTCAAATAACTGGTTAAGTATTAAATGGATATTGAAGAGAGCAGTAGCAATTAAGGTAAGATGAGGGGGGAAGCGTTGCTGTAAGATTTTTGTTAGTTGAACTGCTGTTAGATCCAAATTGCTATTTACTTCATGGATAACATGCGAAATTTTTATTTGTAAAGGGTGCAGTGATTCATCAAAAGTAATTATTTACGTACATTGCAGCGCACAGCGAGTTGAGGAAAACAATTTATAGGCGTATCAGAATTGCTAATAGCATATGGAGTGTTATTTGCATGACAGTGACTTTGCTTAAACGAATTCTTAACATTAGGCTTATATTATAACACGTTACTATCGTGAGATGCGATTTGGTTTCTCACATTAGCTTGAACTGCTAGTTAGAACTGCTTCGAGACGAAGAAACTAGGGATTAGTGAGGTGGTTTCTTAATTAATTTGTGTTAGGGAAAAAAGGAGAAATAACACATGAAAAAGTTTAATGAAATAGTCTAGCTGTACGTAAAAGAATCGATGAAAAGATGCATTATGAGAAACTTCGTAGCTTTAATTTGATATGTAAATGCCGTTTGTGGGAAGAATAGGTAAGAAATAATTCTTTGGACCGGAAGGTAAAAATATCGTTAGTGGACTCGAAACGAATGTCAGGAATTTGTGTGCCCCGTACTAGCAAGGTTGATTGTAGGAGGCTTTAATTTATACACTGCACTTGTCCAGATTATCAGCTTTAATTTGATATGCAAATAAAGTTTGTGGGATGATTAGATGAAAAATAATTCTTGGGACCGGAAGGTAAAAATATCGTTATTGGACTCGAAAACGGGTGTTAAGGAACGGCGTGTCCCATGCTAGCAAGGTTGATTGTATAAGGTTTTATATTATACAGTGCACATGTCCAGATTATTAGCTTTAATTTGATATGTAAATGAAGTTGTTGGATGAATAGATGAAAAATAATTTTTGGGACCGGAAGGTAAAAATATCATTATTGGACTCAGAAACGGGTGTCAAGAATTGGCGTGTCCCATGCTAGCAAGGTTGATTGTGGGAGATTTTAATTTATACACTGCACATGTCCAGATTATTAGCTTTAATTTGATATATAAATGAAGTTTGTGAAATGAATAGATGAAAAATAATTCGTGGGACCGGAAGGTGTAAATATCGTTAGTGGACTCGAAAATGGGTGTCAAGGAACGGCGTCCCCCCAAGTGCGGGTGGTTAATCAATGGGGTTAATTTATAGCCATGCAGTGAGAGTAGGTTATGAGCTTTAATTTGAGAAAAATGAAGGTTATACGATGAATAGGACGAAAATAATTAACGAAACTGTTCTGGAGATCTCAAGATTTTTAAGTTCGGGTCAAGTTCGGTGTTGAGATCGGTGTCGAGATTTTCCCGCCGGTCCTAGCATCCAGCATTACAGCATGTTAGACATTTTCTCATTCACCGATGATGAGGTAGAAGCAGACCAAAACTGCAACGGAAATTGAACGCAGGTCTTCGCGCATCACAAGCAAGGACGCACGCCACTCGACCTCTATGGCGGCTTCTCATTAGAGCTCCAATAGCAGGAAAATTTGAAGCAGGGCCTACCTACCCCCTTAAATGTCGTGAATTTACCAGTATTAAAATAACTTTCCTTTTTACCACTAAAAATATGACTAAACTTCTAGTAATTTTTACTAACTCCTTACAATTAAAACATGTATACTAAGTGCACATTATTGTAATAATTTTTATATCAAGTTACAATAGCAATCGAGTATTCTCAATTAAAGCTTGATGTTGTGGCTACTTTTTCACATAGGTACATTTTTGAAGTGGGTCTCTCCCCCAGCTCGAGAGTCTCACTCCCAAACTTATATACTTATAACAAACACTTATATAGAATTCCCTGACCGGGGAGGAGTCAACCGTCCCTGCTCACACAAATTGCGAAGGATTTATACTGCAAAAGATTTACGCTGTAAATTAAATATTTACCACATTCTAAATATTGTATTAGAACTGCGCACTGAGGATACAACCCACTGCTAGCATATCACAACAACTCACTGCTGAGTAAATGCACACTGGTTCTTCAGCAGAAAAGTGCTGCAAGAAACTTACTTACGTATGTACTACCATCACTGCAGTAGAAAACTCACTGTATGTGATATGCCAATATCTACTCACTGCAAGTGATATGCTGGTTGTACTTGACACCCTCACACCCCCACTGTGAATATAAATTCACTGCCTATATACTTCTTATTGCACACGACATCCTGCATTCAACCTAACTACTAGCTGTACTCGTGCCGTACTTGTGGAGTACAGCAATTGCCGTCACTGAAGTTCTGGTCTAGGCTTGTCCCGGACCGTACCATCCTTATCTCCTGGGAGCTTTAGACGGGCTCAACGCTGCTCAAGATCATCTAAATCATTTAACGTGCCACCTTACTAGAATAAATTTAAATCACATTCAGGATTTTTCAGGAAGAAAAATTGTTGAACTGAAATCAGAACGGGTACGCATGTAGTCTAAGTATTGTATTGTGGATACCAAAGGCGCCGAATCACTATAAAATACTTCATTTTTCCGTTATTAGCTCTTTTCTCTTACACGGCCATGTTATCGTTAGAAAAGATGCAGAGTAGAAGTTCTGTATATATTCAAGGAAAATATTCAGATTCTGATAGTACCAGGGGTAAAACTGAAAAATATATTTATTTCATTGATCCTCAATTCTGCCACTTTTAAATCAAAGAATTTCAACGGATATTATCTGGGTCATGTTATCGGTAGATATGATACACAATGGAAGTTCTGTATATATTAACGAAAAGTATTAATTTAAAACCCAATTATTCGTCGTAAATGTTCAATACATTATCTTTATAATAATTACATGTTAATCGAATCTAAATAGTAGAATTTCCACAGACACTGTCTAGTTTTACGGTATAACGAATTTGAAATTAAGATAAGCTTTCGTTTTATTTCATGGATTTTAGAGTGATAGAACAAATATTTGCGATATTTTAAGTATATAGTCTATTAGTTTTAAGTTTCATTTTATCGATATATGTACTTTCCAACACAACTTAAGATAAAAGCTTTATAGGTACGAGTTAATTTCTTCACTGAAGCATTTCTTAACTCCTATCAACTTCGGTAGGTATTTTGACCAACTCAAAGTAATGACGTCAAGAAGTATATGAATACAGTGTTCTTCTGTCCGGTACCGAGAAACTGTCGTCTTACTCCTGTCATCTACTTAGCTAAGTGAATTGCAGATCCTGGAAAAGCTTACTAGAGATTCTATTGCCCTATTTAAATCTTCTAGAAAACAGCATTTGTGAAGAGCCCACTTGGAGTTAAGTGTAGACACGATACATCTTGACGAGGCAGTTGACATCTTCAATCTTGACAAGGTTGTGCTCAGCTCAGTGATAGCAGAGACGTCGTGAGGCAGGGTGCCATAATTTCTGTTTCTGTTAGCCGACTGTGGCCAACAGCAGCCCTTACGATGTAATAATTGGAAGTGCTATTGGTTAATGAGTTCTGTTTTACAGTACCTCAAATGTAGAGATACCAGCAGACCATGACAACAGTGACTCAAGACTTAGAGGTCAAAGTACAGTCAGGGTATCACGCACTCAGCTCTCACGTGGTCACCCTACAAAGGTCCGATGGATGAATGATATTTTATTGATAATGTTGATCATTGTCGTCATCTATACTTGTATATTCTTTTTTTATTAATCCCACCATTCAGTGATTAACTGTCGTATTCTCTTTTTGTATTGCTAAGTCCTATCATTCAGTAGTTAACTATCCTTATGTACTCCTTTTTATTAGTATGTAATTTCTATTATTCAGTCGTTAACTATCGTTGTATACTATCCGTGAATGGTTGCTGTACTAGTGCGGTGTTTATACAATGTGTGGACTGTCTAGACGCGAGCCAGAAGACTTGCAGCAGCATAGAACACGTGCACACCATAGAACACGTGCACACAATAGAACACGTGCACGCAGCATGCAGTAAAAACATCCCATGCTACTCTGTGTGTGTGCTCGGCTTTTTATAATTCCATAAAACAACACACAAAATAAGGCGACTTTATTCCACTAGGGTCAGATAGGGAAGTGTACGCTCGAGTTGAGGGTTCATGCCTCGGCTGAACGGTTCGTGAGTGCAGACCCAGGTCTTGGAAATCTACTGCACAACCAAAGACTGGAAGCGAGGGAACTGAAAAACCTCTTCTTCCGGAATGATAATACCAGTTCTGAGAAATTGTGTATCCGAATAATGAAGATTCAAACATCCTTGCTTTCTATCATGGCGTACATTTAGTTTGTGTGAGAAAATAAGCTATACCTGAGCAAGCATATATGTCCACACTGGTGATGCCATATCAGGCTTCCAGACAACTTGGTCACCCAAGCCCTTCTGCATTAATTTGCTCTGTGTGTGTGTTTTGGGTGCATGTATAAATAACGGCTGTGTGTGTGTTTTGGGTGCATGTATAAATAACGGCTGTGTGTGTGTTGTGTGCATGTATAAATAACGGCCGTGTGTGCATTGTATGTATACTGTACTATGTATATGCATACCATACACAAGCTGTATTTTATGGATACATAAATTCAGGTTCAAAGTTCAAGCTGATGGTTCTGTTTTGAGGAAAACTTAGAAAGAAAGTTCGAGAAAATATGTGAATGCTCTGTAAAGTAGTAAGCATTGAAACTTAATTTGCGAATAACAAATTTTTATGTGAGTCAAGTGATGTGAGGCCATTTGTGTGATAACTACATGAATTTTATGAGAGATGAGGGCCGGACCAGCTGCTGCTGTGAGAGCCACGATGTGTGCAACTTTTTGTGGCGTGTGTTTTGTGCCCCTCCTCGTGTTCCCCCCACGTCCCCCGTGATGTAAACTAGTAGAGAAGTAAGAAAAACTTGCAGAGATGAGTTGGGAGTGAAGTTGTCCCATGAGCATTAACTTTGGACTCTGAATGAGGTTGGGAATGTGACCGACAGTTCAAAATTAGCAACTCAACTGGGGGAGAGGGGAGCGGTGAATGAGTGGGAACCTGCAAAAACATGTGAGGATTCTATAATTACTAGGTGAATATATTTCAGAAGTATCTAAAATTTTCCCTGCATATGGTGGAAGGATTAGGTAGAGCAGCCACCGTGGTCGAGTGGTATGCGGCCCGTGTTCTGTATCGGGTCTCTGCTTGTGCAGAA
>VCRD01005222.1:0-10104 GCA_006783055.1 Trinorchestia longiramus
TCTCCACGACAACGACTACTTTTAACGAACAACCAACGTGCAACCTGCACCTGCGCCGCTTCTCGGGCCCACAACCACAGCAACAGCACGTATACGACAGGGCTCAACCCGCGACTGACTCTGCCCCGCATCATCTCTCCCTCAAGCTCAGGCGTCGCCGATGAGGTGCCAATTACTAATTTATACATTATGCCACAAAGAGCGTACAAGAGCGAACTGTGTTACATCACAGCGTTACAGATTAACATTAAACATACTTAAGTCGAACACATTCAAGGTGGAACATTTAAACATTCAACATTCAGTACTCGCCGTATATAATCCTCAATCATTAAACTCCGTTCACCAGCCATTTATTCAAATCATCAACACCCATTATTCTCAATGCAGCATAACACTTAAAAAGAATGGCTCAAATGCCATGGGTCCAGGTGGATTGCATTGGGCACTAGTAACGAATGTATGCCATGAACCCGTCGCAGAAAGGGATGTACTTGTTAATTATATGTGTTCCATGATCCTTGAACCGAGTAATGATGTGCAAGAGTACTTAAGAAAGGTTTATCGCCCGATACAATCTGTTCAAAAAATACGGTTGAATGCATTTCCGTACAGCATCAAGACGACGGTTCTAGTTGCGGAGCCTATGCACTGGTATTGGCTACATCTATTGCAGAAGGAGATGACCCTTGGCTCTTAAGATTTGACACATATCAGATTCGGCAGCATATCGCTAAGTGCCTCGAAGCGCACGAAGTGGCCCGATTCCCGGTGATCCCTGAAAAAGACGACTCATGCATTGACGGGACGCACAGAGGGGATAAGAAAATCCGAGTGCGTTCAACATACATCATCATCCCCTGAGGAAAAAGAGAAGAGTTGACAGCGGTGGTGGAACTGAAAGAAACGGTTACATCACTTTTATGAAAAGAAATGGGCCAGCAAAATCACTCCCAGGAATCACCATGCATGCAGTCAATGCTAGACATGGAGAAGAAATGAAGTAGGTATGTCAGTGAAACACTTTCTCGCATATTAACAAAATGTTTGAACATGTTCATTTTCACCACAGCTGTGATTTGTAAGTACATTGCAGTAAACATAATTAATAATATAACTGTGCCCTATTTCCAGAATGCTAGCTTTGATTTGATACGTAAATGAAGTTTGTGGGATGAATAGATGAGAAATAATTACGTTAACCGGAAAGTATAAATATCGTTAATGGAGTTCAAAACGAGTGTCGAGGATTGACGTGCCCCATGCTAATAAAGGTTGGTTGTAGGAGGTTGTAATTTATCCAGGGCACATGTCTAGATCAATAGCTTTGATTTGATATGTAAATGAAGTTTGTGGGATGAATAGATGAAAAATAATGACGTTAACCGGAAGGTATAAATATCGTTAGTGGAGTTCAAAACGAGTGTCGATTATTAGCGTGTCCCATGCTAATAAACATTGGTTGTAGGAGGTTTTAAATTTTTTGAGGCACATGTCTAGATCGTTAGCTTTGATTTGATATGTAAATGAAGTTTGTGGGATGAGTAGATGAGAAATAATTACGTTAACCGGAAGGTATAAATATCGTTAGTGGAGTCCAAAACGAGTGTCGAGGGTTGATGTGCTCCATGCTAATAAATGTTGATTGTAGGAGGTTTTAATTTATTCAGGGCACATGTCTAGATTATTAGTTTTGATTTGATATGTAAATAAAGTTTGTGGGATGAATAGATGAGAAATAATTACGTTAACCGGAAGGTATAAATATCGTTAGTGAACTCGAAAACGGGTGTCAAGGAACGGCGTCCCCCCATGTACGGGTGTTTAGGGAATGAGTTATTTTCCGGGGAGATCGCTAAAATATCGTGAATATTTTAGCGGCCCTACAGGTGATTAAGCAAGGGCGGGTAATTTATAATTATTCAGTAAGAGGATGTTATTAACTTTAATTTGAGACCAAAGTGAAGGTTCTTCGATGCATAGAATTAAAATAATTAACGAAACTGTTGTTTCAAGATTTTTTCTGGAGATCTCAAGATTTTTAAGTTTGGGTCGAGTTTGGTGTCGAGATGTTCCCTCCGGTGTATTTACGTCACATGTGTAAGTTGACTATAATTGTGAAATTTAAGTTATTTTTAATTATTTATAATACGAGCTACACTTTAATTTGGAAAAATTAGGTTGAATCCTCAGAGACACACTAATGTATTAATTGTCTTAAAAACTTAATATATATATTATGAAACTATTAACCTATTTCTGACCTAGACAGTACATAAAGTTATTTTAACACAAATTTGAGGACCAGCTTTGGCTGGGCCCTTTGTTATTAACTACTTCATACATATAGTGATGCCCATAAAAGGATTTAGCGAGTTTTAGGTATTATTTACTCGTGATTATAGCGTAATTCTCCTTTTGAGACTGCAACAGTCTCCGACGTCTCGTCCGTCAGCCGGTCGTTGAAGAAGCTCGAAAATGGCTGGTATCGTCTCAAAGGCTTCAAATTTATTTAAGCGTAAGTTATAACATACTATCTATTTAAAATAGTGTAGTTTAATATTTGATTAAAGTTATTTAAATGGAGATATTACTATTCATGCCATGTGCATCAACTATGGG
Organism: Trinorchestia longiramus; assembly: GCA_006783055.1. Classification (NCBI taxonomy): domain Eukaryota; kingdom Metazoa; phylum Arthropoda; class Malacostraca; order Amphipoda; family Talitridae; genus Trinorchestia; species Trinorchestia longiramus. The sequence continues at coordinate 2,623 of VCRD01005222.1, forward strand.
CCTTGTACGGGTCTTTCTAACAACTGTATCTTTTTCCAGCAAAAGATTTGTCAGCTGGGGCAATATTTTCAACTTCTTGTAGTAAAAGTTTGTGGTCTTTTTTTGTTACTTGTTATTGCAAGAGTAGGATGGAGTTTTATTCCAGTAACACTAATGCTTCTTACGGCCCAAAATTTTGTGTAAGTTAAACATCCAGGGCAAATTATTAAGCCATTATTTAGTCCAAGTTGAAAATCAAGAATAATTGTAAGATCTATAATTTAACTTGGATAGAAATGTGAAATGTGATTCATAAATTGATTAAATTCTGATGTATAAAAGAAGTTGAGTCTGGCCATGGCTAATCACTAAAGTATATTCAATAATTTAACCTAAATTGATACTGCATGCTGTAGACTTGAAATAGTTAAATTAGGTGATATCTTGGTTCCATACTCGTGTAAATGCATGAACTTGAACTGTTTTTGCAAGCTTCATGGGCATTAATTTCTTATGAAGTGTGTATTATGCATAATGTAATTTTAGTGTCCACCTAGCCAATAAAATGAGTAAGGAATTGTATACATTGTTTATTAGAATATACATCTACTGCTGAATCAACTTTATTTATTTTATTGGATCCTAATGTAGTGAATTGGTATACTATTGTATATATGTTATTAATTAAATTTTGAAATATTGCATACAGTAAGTAAAATTAAAGATTGTGGGTAGGATGATGAAGTACTTAGATAAACATTTTTCTGGTTTCTCTTTATTTTGAGCCTAGGGAAAGTTTCAATGCACTTCATATATAATCAAAAAAATTCATTGTGCATTGAATATATTACATGAAGGTATAATCAGTGTTTATATATATTCATCATAAGTTTTGCTACTTTAAACATGTCTTGTATAAGTCTTATCTGTTTGGGAGGATAGCACAAATTTCTTAGATTTTCCTTGCAGAAAAACAAAGATTTTAATACATGTGAGAAAACTAACAAGTCTTATAAAAGCCAGTGGCAGAAGTAAGTTGTGCATTTGCACTTTATTAGTCTTTCCTTAATGAGATGATACATTCTATAATTTGTCTTGGTTACTTGAAGACAATTTCAAATTTAAACTATGCTGGAAATTTACCTTATTGACCTTGAGGTTGACCCTTGGTCAAGGTTTAGAAGTGTACATTGAACTGATGAAAATGTGTAGTGAAATTTAGGTGTCATTTGAATGAAGTTTACTGCAGTATTTTTTATTTAACAAAATGGAAAACACTCAAGTAGTTCCCATTAGAAATAGTTGAATAATGTGTGAATGTATTTTTTATAACATAAATATTCAAACAATAAATAGAAAATAAGTGACCTAATCTGAATTATTTATAAGTTATTTAACTTAAGCCTAACCCAATGTCAAGTATGAGTATAACTAATCTTTGTTGCCATTGATCTCATAATCCTAATTTATTGGTCTTAACACTTTGGCTGCGATTGCTGATTTGGTTTGCAGTTCAGCATGTACTTTAATGGAGCACATCACAGCCAATGTGTTAATTATTCTATTAAATCTGTGATGTGCATTCTCAAGAAGATATGCAGTAAATTAGCCATTTATCAATGATAATGTTAGTGAAGTTTTTAGCATTTTTCATGCAAGAGATTATGCTGCATGCTTCTAGGATCTACAAAGTGATGCTCATAAATTATACCCATTAAAGATTATGATGGATATTTTTCATTAACACTTTGACTGCGATGTGTACCATATATGGTACACGTACTGTGTTATTCGTACGGATTAATTTTGGAATCGCAGTCAAAGTGTTAAAGTAGACCTTGTAAGATTTTCAAATCTTTTTGTAATGAATCACAAGATCAAAAAGAATATTAATTGTTCTTTTATACTGTCAGTAAAAATAGATGCAGATGCACTCAATATGCAGTAGCATCCCAAATAGATACATACTTGGTATATAAACTATCCACTCATATGATGCCTGGGAGAGACTATCTGCAATTAGGGGTAATAGCAATTGATGATTACAGTTGGTGTGGAGGGAGCAATGCCAAAACTTGGCACCTTCCTCTCCTATGCCAAAGTGGAGTTGGTGCCACCTACACCTGGTGAGCTGGTTGCTGGAATTGGAGGTCTTGCCAAGCTGGGCAAGTCTGCTGCCACCTTAAGCTTCATGAGACTCACAGTCAAGGTAGGCTTTATTTATGTCACTTTTGAAATTGCAAAGTTTTTGTTTTAAAAGCTTTTCTTTCTCATTGAAATTTAAGAATATGCTGCTAATACTGTGTTAAAATTAAATATATATTATTTAAACTCCATTAGGAGTATGTTCACTTCATCACTCAAGTATGACTTGTGTTGGACCATCTAAGATCTGTAGTTATTTTATGGCAAGATACAGGACAAGACAACAGTGCAAAAATATGCTACTGAAGATCAAATCAAACAAATCTACCCATCTAGCAGTATTAAATTATCTTCATCTTAGATCTTGTATTTTGGAATTCCACTGTTTGAGCTTTTGCTCCTTACTTACATATCAATATTCATTTGATTCTTAACTCTTTGAATAACAGCAGCATCTCTTGCTACAGTAGAGATCCCTGCAAGCAAAATCAACCCCCATAAGGACCACTGTTCTTCCTGAAGTACATTAGAAATAAATTACTTAGTCTTATATTTTAAATCTTTCATTCTGAACTAGGGTAATATGAAATAACTAACTAGTCATAATGGGGAATAATGTACACAATATATACATTGCTCAAAAAATAATTTTGTTGCTATGGAGTTATCTTGTCTTGAAGTGAATACAACAGTCAGTAGTGGTACAGTTAACTATCTTGAGTATCCAAAGGGTTCAGCATGTGAGTAATGTATAAATAGTAATTTTTAAGTTGAATTTTTTTTAATAAATTGATGGGGCATTAAAACAGTGAATTGTTATCACCTGGCCATTTTTTAATAGGTTATTACAACTGCTCAAAAATCCTTTCAAAAATTCCAGTTGTAAAGAAATGTTTGTAGATAGGTCAAGTATGAAGAAATTTGTTGAATATTGACCATAAGTAGTTGTTTAGTTTAACTTGATACTCATGCTAGTAGAACATTTTTCTGCAAGTATTGATGACAATTCATTTATTACTTAATAGATTCATCAATATTTATAGTGTTACTAGACAGTTCCTGTGGAAATTCCACAGTTTAGATTTGACTAACTTAAAATTATTCTAAAGATGAATGTATTAAAGACTTATGATGAATTATTGTTTTAATTTTATACTTTTCATTAATATATACGGAACTTCCATTCTGTACCTGGTCTACCAATAACGTGGCCCTGATAGTACCTGTTGAAATTACTTGGTTTAAAAGATAAAATTAGTGATCTGTGAAATATAACACATATTTTAGTTCTTCCCATGGTACTATCATAATCTGAATATTTTTCATGAATAGTTACAGAACTTCCATTCTGCACTGTATATACTGATAATGTGGCCATTTAAGAGAAGAAAGGTAATAATGGAAGAAATTGAGTATTTTATAGTGATGGGGTGCCTTTGGTATCCACAATACAATGCTTATACTACATGCATGCTTGTTCTGATTTCAATTAGAATAGATAGGATAGGAAGTAATGGGACAGACACACATACAAAGAGAGAGATAGATGGAGATGAATTGTCAATTATATATGTAGATTATAAGGCTTTGAACAATATATGTGCATGGTTTTATATGTATACATTGCCTTAACATACTTTAATTCTGAGAATTGTGCTTTGCCTTGTTTTATCCAGATGTAGTATAGGTACAGGATGAGATTGATAAGCCATGTATTTATTTAGGTCTAACTTCTATATAAGGTTCTATGTTTCCTTTTTAATTGCTTTAATGGAATATAATGCTCAATATAGTGTAGATGTAAATCCTATTTCCTTTCACCAAACTGAAAAAGTTTTGTGTAAGAAGAATTAACAAAGGTGCTATTGAATGTCAAGGTCAAATGGTTTGTTTACTTGTGTAACTGTATGAAGGTTTGGAAGTAAGAGTGTGTAACATTAAAGCATACTGCAATCCTTTCTCTTTGCTGAAAGCATGGCCAAAGGTACTAGTCTAGTCATCTAGAACTGCTGTAATTCAGACTACCATTCATTCATTGCTACCGTTATAGAATTAAAGCCCCGTCTAGTTGGTTTATGTTGCAAAGTCAGCAGCTCCTGCCTGTTGATGCCTTTCTTGTGTAAGTGAAAGGTCCTCTTTCTTCATGACTCCTTGATAAAAACTGCCATGTGGTCCAGTAAGCTGCTTTAAGGCAACGTCTAACACCCACTAATCCTTGTGCATTTGTTGTAGTGCTACAGAGCTTGTTGGTGCAACTCAGAGGAGCAGGCTCTGGCTTCACGAGTCAATCTTTCATCTTACAGAATTGTCTATTTTTTATATTGTGCATTTTAATTTAACTATCTTTACATCATATACTCAAAAGATAAATTTCTATTAATTAAAAATGGGTTTTGATGAGCACTTGCAATGTTCACTGTACTGAGAGGTACAATAGTATGCTCTAATTATTCAATGCAGAAATTCACCCTAATCTAATATTCATATGAATCCGTCGATATAAACTAATATAGCTTTCATTCATTTAGACTACTTTATATGCATACAAAATTGAACACTTTAAGACCTTCATTTATTCACAGACTATCATGACTTGTTAATATTTTCTGTTGGTAATGATCTATAGCTGCAGCGATTCGAGACATTTATCGTGCAAGTATTCCATGATATAACACAAAAATTGCCCCGTCAGTCTCACATCTGTCATCAGTAAAATAATAGAAAGATTACTCAGAGTCCGTAGAAAAAAATGTCTCCAAGCTCAAAATCCGATAACTGACATCCAGCATGGATTCATGGAAAAACGTAGCTGCCTAACAAACCTTGACTTTTTTGGTGAAGTCAGCCGCATATACGATTGTACAGAAGCCGTAGACCTTATACAATACACTCTGCTTTGAAAAGCCTCCAACAAAATTTTTCTCACTTTAGGCTAATGGCGCACGGAAGGAAAGACAATTGTCCTGGAAGATGTTTGCTGGGGGCTCGGAAATTATCTCCGCTGTTTTTCGAGTATTTGGAGAGCAAAGCCCGGTTAATTTCTGTGGGTTTAGAACTCTGAGCTGTTTTTCTACCTCTTTTTCTGTGAATATGCAGTTTGTCAGAATTTCCTGGAGATTTACAGCATGAGGTTTTGGGTTTTCAGTTAAATCTTCTCAAGCGAACACTCAAGTAAAGTATGTATTGAAAACTCGGGCTTTGCTTTTGTTGGAATTTTTCGTTCTCAGGGTCGATATGGTCCAATAGTCTCATTTAGTGTCATTTACATGCATGTAGAAATTCTCCGAATTAGTGTTGGCTTTTCCTAGAACTGCATTTTCTGTATTTCGCTTCGTAGATTTTATCTTTTACTTAATGACCCTACAGGTGCTGATATGTACCTGCTGCTGGGGTCCTGTTTGGTGTATGTCAAGTCTTCTGTACGACTATTGCCTGTCATTTATAAGGCGTTTAAATTTTTCTAAAAACAATGGAGATTATTGGTCGGTCTCATTCGTTTCGTTGGGATCTGGTGCTCTGGGGAGGATATGACTTTTTATTCAAGTATGAAGCATTCCTCGGCGTTTTTATTCCTTGTTAGTATTTCGTAGTCAAAACTGCCGAGCTCCTCTTTCATTAGTTTGAAGCTTGCGTATGTGTAATTTGGGACGTTTTCGTGTAAGTCCTGGTGTTATGGTCGTGGACTTCGACAGCAAAGTCTATCATACGATCACCCATTTTGTCTGTAACTTTCGGTCAGGGGTCGTTATGACGTGGTCAAGAATGTTTTGTTTACCCGGTTTGTTGACGTGCTACTTCAGGGAATTTGTATTGATTAGATCGATAAGCTTTGATCCGGTGCTGGACTTCGACGAGTAGTCCAGTTTATGTATGGCAACTTGAGATCTCCCATGCTGTTTCGTGAGAATTGAGGATATTAACAATGTAGTCATTAGAGTTCATCATCGTCTGTTGCTGTATAGGTTGAATTCCTATCCAAGAGTAAAATTTTAATAGTTTGTCTTGGCTGCGAGTGGACGGTGAAATGTATTTTCATTTTTCTATTACTCTTTTAGTTCTGATTTGTGGTTGCAGCTTTTCTTACATAGAAGTACATAATAAAACCACCTCTTACTGTGCGAAGGTTGGTAGACATTGTGATAATGTCCTTTTAATCAAGTGCGATGTTGCATTGCGTTGACGCAATGGCTTGTATTTTCTGCATTTTCGGTGGGATACTTTGTACGTTGTCAATCAATATATTTGCTTACTTGGTCCTCTTCGAAATGTCGGTTATTTAGATCGGGATTTTCGCTTCCGGTATTCATGCCTGAGCCGCATGCATTTTGTTTGTCAGCCGCCTCTGGCAGTTGGTTTTCGTTATTTCCTTTGTCATGATTAATCACTGAAAACGGTATTTTACACTCAGATGGGTTCTCACCTGTACCATTCATTTAGTTACTGTGTTGGTGTTGTGGCAGTAAGTTTTTTCTCAAGCTCTCTCTACCATTGCCTGCAGGCTGTCGAGAATTTTGTGGTTTTGCAAGTGTTTAGTGCAGCGCCGGAGATGCCTGCTACAGAGGTGTGTCAGCTGCGCTACTCATTTCCCTGGTGACGTGCGGTGTGGGGTATATTATGTGATCGTAATGTCTATGTACAAGAACGTGTTAGTGTTGAACGCTTTTACTTGCCCGCGTCGTCGAAAAATATCTAATTCCGTTTTTGAAGAATTTTAGACGTTCGAATTCTGTCATGCATTCCTGTATTGGTGCTCTGTACATACTTTCAATTTGTCGATTGCATTTCGTATACTACCAATTTTATCTTCTTTAGTTAAGGAGGCCGGCCCGTTTGCACTTGTGGGGCCAAACTGATCTTCAGACTTCAGTTGTGTCTGAACGCAACAAACTTCTGAATCTTGGCGATAGCGTTGGACTTGCTCTCATTTCAAGCAATTTTTTTATTGCTCTATTCGATAGAGAAATGTGTAACTGTCAAGCCTGCAAAGCTTCAAGGCAACCTACTCTGTTGCCGTCGTGAAGGAGTGTGTGAATCATGTCTGTAAGAGACTTGGCACGCGACTCCGTAACTTGAAAGAACTGCGAGTTGCTACGGTAACCTCGAGTGGCAGGACTGTGCAGCGGAGTCGTCTGGCTGGTGCGGTGATCGACAAGCTGGCTACTCATTTTGGTTAGAAAGTTCGTTCGCATGACTCAGAAGGTACGACTGAGTCTTTGCGAAAGTCCATTCTTTCGACTTATCATGCTAGCAGTTCTGACGCGAAGCCGTACAATTCGTTCTGTCCTGCTGGCCGGACTTCGTGGTGCTGGATGAGGCGCGCAGAAGCACAGGGCGTCGCCCCTGAGCCTCGCGCGCGCC
>VCRD01005222.1:10402-36791 GCA_006783055.1 Trinorchestia longiramus
ATTCATAATAAATTCTGAGTTACAATGAAAAAGCTACGGAAAAATTCATTTAAAAAAATGAAATTTCATAAAAACTAAACTATTGAGAATTTCAAACTCTCGTCAGTACAAGCAACAACTCTGCGCATTCAGTAATACCTGAATCATTGCTCTACGATGAAAATTCGGAGAAGATGGATTTTGACAAATAACAAATTTTTCCCCCATTAATCTCCGTAATTATGACGAAAATGGGAAAAAATGTAGGACACGACCCCTATTTATTTCCAAAAATATGTATGCCAAATTTCATAGATTTAGATCCCATAGAAAAAACATTATGGCCATTTCGTTTATTCATGCTGATTTCTCGACTAAACGGTCCCCTTTGTGTTTTCACAAAAAGTGGCAGCAGTTTCTCTAACGGTAATAATAGTCAATAAACTCCTGTCTAGTTCGTCCAACTTCACTAAGATAGCTGCCATTTTTATTGAAGAGATTATGTAGTCAGATATTTTGGGACGTTAGGTGTCGGTAGACGACACTTGTTTCTGTACACATTTCTTTCCCTGCTTCATGCATTAGTCGTGTCTTTTATTCGCGGAAAAATGGTCGTTACGATAGCCTTTTTTTGATTTATTTCGAACTTCACAGATTGAAGTATCTAAATGTGGGAGTTCTGTGTGCCGACTCGTTATTTTATGAGTTCCGGAGTGAACAATGACTGTTCTTGTGTGCGTCGTAGATCGTCTAATAGGGGAGCAGTTTCCGTCACTCGTATCTTGGGTTGGCAGAGTTCTTCACGTTCTACTGGTCTTCATTTGAATTCTATTTTCTACTCTCTAACGGTGTTATCCCGATGAGAAATGTTTCTAGGTTTTATGGACTCGTACTTCTTCATTCTTCTAAATTTCTTTTTAATAATGAATTTCGTTGCTCATAGTTTTGTTCGAATTAGGAAAGGTTCGTTTCCTAATTCGATTTGTAAGATGGACAAGAGGTTTCCGTGGATTTTTTCGTTAAATGTTCGTACTATCGTATTTTGTATAACGATCTTGTTCTCCATTTCGTCCCTCAACGTATAAAAAGTTACTGGTGCCAAAATAAAAGTCTGGTGTAATGGTCTTAAATGATCTGGAGTTCATGGGACACCGGTCATCTTCGTTTCTTATTGTCCATGGATTTTTTAGTCTTTTGGGGGGAGAGGTTGTATTCATGGTTAAAAAGCAGTTGTGTTAGGTGTTCCGTTAGTTTCTATCCAGCATCGCACAAAACTTTTCACCGTGCAGTGTGGACTTCTTTATTCGCTCCCGCACATCAAGCCACTAGTTGTTTTTTCCGTCTCATCGTAGGTCATTACATTAGCTTTGCTATTGCCCGTTGTCATGAGTCTTAATATTTGTTGCCGGTTGTTGCTCCTTCTTTATTAGTTATGGTTTCATGTGGTTCTAGCGGCGAGCCTCTCAGTTCTACAGGTGGGCGCACCGACACTTTGTAAGGATTGCTGCGTAAAATTTCGATCTGATCATTTTCGATATTATGTACTGGTTATGGAAACATTGCTGCTTGTCACGGTGCTTCTTCGGAAATTAGAGCTGTGGCGTTAGTTCATGATGTACTTTTTCAGTTGCTTCCAGACGGCCTGCTAGCAGTTCCAGTTGTAGGCGAAGTTCGTGAATTTTATGGAATAGATTGTCTAAGACGACCGACGATTCCAAGCAAGCAGAGCAGAAGCGACATTCATCCAAATTGTGATCTATCGTTGACGAATTGTAGGCCTGGCTTGATATTCTTTACAGTATTTTCGCTTTTGAAATGATTCTTGTTTTGGTTAGACCCCAACTTTTGATCGGGCTGCTAACTCTCCATGTTACGTTGTTCTTTCTTGTTCTTCAGCGTCTATTTGTAGAATTGCTTACGGATGGTGTTTATTCTCGAATACGTTCTACTTTTGAATTCATAAAGGCTATTGGAAATAGACGAATTCTATAAATAATATTAAGTTTATTTGCATAAAAGTATGCTTATGAAGATTTTGCAGTATAGAAGTCTCGCGAAAAGTACACTTCACAAAAAAACATAAAATACACAAAAATAATTTGTCTATCGAAAGGTTTTCTATTTTTATTTGCACAGAAGGAATGCGTATGGTTTCTTAAAATTAAAGATTTTGTGAATTCAAAAATGGTAGTAGATAGTAGCTTAAGGGTAACAAACATTAACTTATATTTAGAAGGTAGCAGTAGATTAATGTAGTGTAATTAGTGGTAAGGTTTTTTAGAGTATGCAGGGGGGGATGTGAACAGACTAGACGCACACCTAACATCCTAACATGGCGGTTGAGGGTCGCTTTGGTATGCGAGGTACGCCTAGGCGTCGCTTAATGAGATGTTTCCAGTGCTGTTTGGTGTCACGAATTTTAATTCGAAGTTTTCATGTGTTTTAAACCAGCGTCTCTCAACCTTTGATAACCTATGCATTACCGCAACATCCCCCACGATTAATTGCTAACACGCGTGGCCTTCTGCCCATAAAAAAATAAAATTTCATTACATGTTGTCCTAATTAAAAATTAGAAACCGCAATAAAAATTTGCTAAACAATTAAAATCAATGAGACACGGGCTCGTGAGACGAGAGCTCATGTCTTATTATGCCATCGGTGTCAGTTTTTTGGCAACCGCTTGTGGCCTCCGGTTGAGAAATACTGTTCTAAACTGTTGTTCACTTTAATTTCTCAGTTCTTTGAATAATATTCATGTAAATTCGGGGTGATTTTGTTAACTTTGGATTGTTTTTATCTGGTATTCACGCTTGCATAGCTTCGGCGTGTGTCCGTTACGCAACGGCAGGGGAATGGATGACGCATTTATGTTAAGTTTGTGATTTCTGTTTCGTAAAATGTTTTCTGTTACACTTCAGTAGCGTCTTTCTCGCACATCCATTCAGTGGTGAGAGGGTAACTGTCTTGTAATGTAGCAGTAGGGTGGATACCTCGACCCGGACAGTATGTGCATGGTGCTTGAATTTAGTACGGTTTTCCACAATTCATTTCGCCGCTACTAATTTTCACCCTTTATACTGAACGCTTTTTGTCTCTTATTGAACCAGGTGTGTTGTCATAAAGATGTCAATGGTTTCAGCCTTCGGAGCGGTCTTTTCTTGAGCTTTTAGCGTGTGCGCATTCATAATTCGTAATATTAAATAGCCAAGTAACTTTTAGATAGCGCATGGTTTTGCAATGACGCAGGGAAATGTACTGTCTTCTGTTCCTTCTTTGTATGCCTTATCCACGAATGCTTACAATAACTTTTGCAGTCTATGGTTAGAAATGTTTGTCAACACCAATAGTTCAAAGATGATAGTTTTACGATTCTTTCCTCACCAAGTCTCCCTAAGAGGACCATAGCAATTTCATCACTTCGTACGTATGTTGTGTGCGGAAATTGTCTCCCGCATGCGCTCTACAGGAGCGATTAAACAGTCCTACCATGCAAATGATTAACCTCTCGAGCGTAATACTGAGGTAATGCCTTCCATATGTTTTCATTGGTGTGAGTTCGTCGGTGTCCTGTAAACGATACTAGAAAAATGTTTTAAGCAGACTAAGACGCGACTTTTATAACTCACGTGAACTTTTTGTACAGGAAGCGTGGGTGAACACCCTCGTAGCGACGGAAGTCGTTTGCTGGTTCTTCGTGGGCGAGTGCATCGGCAAGGGCAGCATCATTGGGTACCAGGTGTAGTCTTCTCAACATCCCCTTCCCGATTGTAAGATACCAACAGAATTTCGTAATAAATTATACTGATCATCATTTTTAGATTCACTTTCGCATCGCACTACTTGATAGGAAGTGTGAAGAAAATATACTACAGTTTGAATAATTTACTGCATATGTTGCTTTAACGCCCGTCATTTACGTCACGTAAAGATGAGACAAAGAAATGGCTTTAAGAGTCAAGAGCCCACCGAAATGAATTGATTCACAAGACGTCTTGGGAATGAATTGCAGTCTATCACAGCTTTAAAAATTTGCTCACGCAACCTATCATTTCTCAAGCAGAGCGAACTGAATACCTAAGTGTATCCGTCACAAGCACTCGATTAAAAGTTCCGTGCTACCGAAAACAGTTTCCTACGTTGAAGTAGACCTCACTTAAAAACTTATATTCACTTTTAGCACAGTACCTCTCCTTAGCACAAGTTACACGCGAGGGTACGTTACAAACTTAATCACATTGATTAACAAGAGATTTTGTACAGATGGTCTCCGGTAAATGGAAATGGAGACGATTTTCATGTCTTCAGATAAATGGTGAGGAAATATTTTACAACAGCAAAGTAATTCATTGTTGAACTGTGCCTTGGTTACCTCTTTACAATGAAGAAAATATCAACCAACTTCACTACGAAAATGCATAAATTAGTTGAGCTACGGTGAATGCAGTCGACACATTTATGGTAAACAGATATGTAATAGAAATTACATTTTGCATAAATCACTTCACCACTTTTGGCTCATCCTCCAGCAGTCATAGAGCGCAGGTCTAATTTTGTCGAGTCACGCTCGTACATTACTTTACAATAGAGTGAAGGGCTCAAAGAGCTGTACGTCCTTAATTCTCTGTAACAAAGAGCTTGAATAATATGAAAATTGAAAGAACGTTGTGTAATATACGCAAGCATGTAAACGGATGTACATTCAGAAGAGAAGATACAACGAAAGAAAATTTGAAGTTACTCACGGGCTAAATTTCGTCCCCTGATTAGTTTGAATCAAAACTGTTTGCTGAAATAGTTAACCTATGGCAATTCTTCTTTAATTGTAAAATTGTGTCATCTTCATGAATTTGAGGCATCGAACTCGAGCGTTTAAATGATCCTGCTTGCAATCATTTAATTGACCCTTTATATTAGAAAATTAATAGGTTTCTACACTGGATTTATCAAAAATATCTTCTTCAATATTCAACTGCGATAGATAATCAGGAAAAAGTAAGCAAGTATTTAAAAATTCTAGTAAAAAAGCAAATTGATTCTTTCATCTCACAAGAACGCCGCATCTTCATCACTGCAAAAAAAATCCCCAACAATCGTAAATAGACGGTTAACAAGTTTACGAAAGCAAGTTGAAGCAGAAAGAAAACTTGAAAAATAAGTACGCCCACATCAAGTCAATAGCCAACAGAAAGCGTTTTTGCATTTCATGACCGCCAATAGCACATGCGTTCAGTGCCTCCACACAAAGACGAAACGCAACTTCAAAAGATACAACACGCAGACAAACATGTCCTGCCAGGCTTGCGCGTCTAGGTTATTCTGGTCACAACAATTGACTACCTGAAGAAGGATCATTTTATTTACAAGAAATTCCTCCCTATGATCTACGCAGCATAGTCGAACCACAACTAAGCCCTACATTAAAATTGAATTATGCTAACTGCGACCGTGTACCAACATCTTGTGCACCAATGGTTGAAGTTCAAGCAGCTCTCTTGGTATCGTAATGAACACCTGGAAATAAACTAAATTTAAAAAACTAACCACTCGAAGAACATAGTACACAACACCTCCCACGAAAAAAATTCAAAGTAAAAGAAGCATTTGCTTCGTGTGCCCACGTCCACCATCTGAGCTAATAGGATGACCTCACACATGTAGCTTTATGCTGAAATGTCTAAGAAATTTCATCGGTTAATCCTCAGCCTTAAGGCACAGAGCTCCTCAGCCTCTACTTAGAGCCAAGTTCATGTATCAGACCTTCGATAAAATTCATTGCACTTAAGAATCTTCCATTAAATTTTTGTTTTCACTTGACATTCATGTACGTCCTCCTGACATGTTTTTATTATAAAGAGCCAAATGCATCTGTATCTCAACCTCTCACTGGTTTTCTAATAATTCCTAATGTTTTACAATTTGTTCATGCAAGTTATCACAATGTCCACACCATCTCAAACCTCTGACTTAAACTTTTCGTCCTTCGTATCATTTATCAAATTTTACCATCGCAAGCATTTTTTTAACACCTAAATTCTTCTGCCTTGTAGCACTCTCGTTTCAAAGTTTTAGAAAAAGTTCCACTTACATTTTGACTATCTCATGCAACCTTCCACCCGGTATTTCTTTCATTTCCTCAGCAAATGACACCTCAATAATATTCTTTCCTCAATTTTTAAATATGCCGAGATGCTTGCCCGGAGTTATCAAAATATCTTTCATTCAGCTTATGTTTATGAATTCAAATACAGTGGTACCAGGACATACGAGTGTCCTACCTTACGAATTATTTAACATACGAATGGTCATTTGGTTCAGATTTCCGCCCATGGACTGAACCAAAAAACATTCGTATGTTGGGCGGAAATCTGAACTAAATAACCATTCGTATGTTAAATAATTCGTAAATTACGATACTCGTATGTCGAGGTACCACTGTAGTGGAAAATGTTTGCGGACTAGCGATTATTATTAACTTTTAGCTAGATTTGGGATCGCACTTTGTTCCCTCCGTGGAGGGAGAACGCGATAGCTCAAGAAACAGGAACAGCTTCTCTAACGCAGCACGAACAAACTGGAGAGTTACTGGGTCGAGTGAGAGCTACTTACTCAACGGCGCTCTGACTAAAAAAAAAAAAGAGGACAAAAAGAATGACTGAGAGCCAGTGCTTCAGATAAACTACAACCTGAACTTTTTCCATAATCTTATGCTTTGACTATACAGCACATAAATGCTGACAATATACTTTAGAGGTTAGATGCATTTAGCTAAATTATTAGAATGGTCATTGATGCATAAAAAATGCAATGTAGTTCAAACATTATTCAACTTCCTTCAAAAATGCAAAGCACATTAGCATATGCACAAAATACTTGTTCCCATGAGATACACCTGCATGGTTCCAGTATATATCTTTGCAAAAAATCTACAAGTAAAATGATAATAAGGAGCTCAACTTTCCTTATGATAAAACAGGTTTCCTTAAATTCCGTAAACTGAAGAGCAGAAATATCCCGAAAAACACTTGATGCATAAATATACTGCAATTTTCAAGTGGATTTTAGGACCTAACTCGTTCAGCCGGATGTGAAATACCTTTGCCAAGTCCGTACAAGAATTCTGTGATGAGCACCGAGCGTCTACAGGTCCATAGGTCCAGGCAGACTGATGCCGAGCCGCTTGACGACTTTGATCTGCGCGACGGCGGCGTCCCTCAAGGAGCAATAGTGTGCCGCCTCCTGCAGACTCTTGGCGAGCGGTATGACCCGATTGAATAGGTCCACGCCCTCTTGCAGGTTGCCTCTGAACAAACGCGCCACATTCTTATTGCTTATGTTGCAAAATGAAAGACATACATATATATGATCCCACTTAGCAGAGACATTATTCATCTTCATGCAATTATTAACCCGTTCGTGGTCACATTAATATACACACAGTGTACCTTCTGTGCTTACGAAAAATAAGAAAAAATGTTTTTCCCTAAACAACAACTAAGAAACAAGAAAAGAAAGCTAAAACAACATTTTAGCGTGCGGAAGAGTGACTTGAAAAACGTCAATTGACGTGAAAAACCAGTAGTAGTTGAAAAAAAATTCACATTAAGCGACGTGGAAAGCCCCGAACGGGTTAAAGTATTCAAAAGTACTTATCTGTAACCAGTATCAAAGACCAAGTTTGCATGCTTTGTAACTCAATTGTTTGAATTCCGACACTGCCACCATGTTTTAATCGAACTTTGTTCTGATTCCTACTAAAGTCAAAATCTACCACAGAAATTACAAACAATACATAATATGCTCATTAATATCCCATTTGAGAGTAAATTGTCATCACAGTATCGAATTTTCGTGACAGGTCGCACTTTTGTCGTCGCTGTTGTACGGCAGGATGAGCTTTCTTTCAAGTTTCAAAAATTCCGCACAAGTTTTTACAAGCTAACATGCTGAAACATTACTTGAAAATATAATAACACGGGGAAATAATATTGTTTATGTCGGATACTTTCATCACTACTACTCCTGAGCAAATACACTGCAAATAGTAAGAAATCAAAGTAACTATATTTTGTGGCATGCACAAAATGAGAACTGTGTAACATGTTCGTTTACGCCATCAAATTTACAAGATTAATCCAGAATGAATGGATCAGAAAGAGAGAACTAATAGTTTTTATCAAACAGTTCATGAAACCCATCATCAGTTGCTGTAAAAATACGACTCCTTTAACAAAGAAATAACGAAAATGCAACGGAATCTCGGTCAAGTACAAATTATTCATTACTGGCCAAGGGTATATACTTCTGCGTTGTTCAGATCAGATTTACGTTCATGACTATACACAGTAGTAGCTTGGTTAACGACTACAATCCGTTCCTGAAAGCTGGTCGTGAAGTGAAACGTTTGTTAACCGAATCAATTAGAAATATCAAAATAGAAATAATTGGTTCTCCTCCACAGTTGATTCGCTACTATCAATAACATATAACCTATAGGTATGTTTTTAAATGAGAAATGTGGCATTATACAGTACAGAAAGTGTTAAATAAAAATAAAAACATCAAACAAATCACCTAAACATTAGAAAACGTATATTTTTGATGCTGTGTACTTACTACGCTGTGTATCCCACTTCTATGCTTAAATTTTTCAAACCAACCTCGACTAGCTTTAAAACTAGAATCACTCTCAGCACTAGTACCAGGAGTTTTCTTTAATAATAATAAATCATTATAGACTTGTAGCGCCTTCTCAAAAATAAAAGCTTCACTGATGTTAGCACATTCTAACTGTTTCATTTATTTACACAAGAAGCAACTTTTCTACTTCATCAATTACCTGGGGCCTTTGCTTAGTGAAAGCTCACTCCTTTAGCAACACTAGCTCCTTTGATTTGTTCCTTATTCTTTAAAACGGTCGATATTGTTGACTTCGACATGTTGTATTCCGCCGCGAGATCAGATGCAGTTACTAGATTTTCCTGCTTAGAAATAATTTCTCAAACATAATAAAATGTTTGAGGGCTATGTTATGCATATACACACTAAAATAACACAAAAACACAGATGTAACACGATAAAACACTCAACGTCCAACCGCAACAGCGTCTCGCGCGTGACTGAGGTTGGGATGCCGCGTGGGTTCTTTGTCCCGCTGTTCGTTATCCGAAAATTTTTCGTTATCAGGGACAAATTTTTAGTGAAATTGTTGGTAGTTAACCCATTTGTTCGTTATCCTAGGCATTCGTTAACCGAGGTTCTATTGTAATAGGTTTTAAAAAGTTTTGCAAACTGGACGTAGAAATTTGTCCCTAAACTAATCAAGTGCTCCAGAGAGATGTCATAATGCTATCCATGGCGTCGTAGAAGTATTATAGATAGAGATCACAGAGACCTTGAGTTATCGCATAAGCCAGACTTGCGTCCCATCCACAGAGTTCTACATATAATCCATAATTTAAATTTCGCTTCTAGGAGACAATGGACGATGATGGATTACGATGCACGCTGTGTACAATATATTCGTACACACGAGTTTGACTTACTGTCCTTAACGTGAAGAAGAGCCAAATTTCAATCTATTTACCTATAATATGAGGGACTGCGCGCCAGCATGGCAAAAACGCCGCTAGCTAAAAAAACATTTTCCCAGGGTACCAAAATCTCACAGCCGAGTTTTGTTTCAGTAGTTAACCAACAAAATAACACCAAGAACAAAATGACACCAAGAACACATTGATATGCATATAATGTTATGGGAATTTCCATTTTTGCGAAGTTTGTATAGTATAACTCAAAACTTGTTCTTGGCATTTTCGCTCTTGTGGCACGCAACGCCTCATATGTTGTGTTATCTCTAGATAAGACATCAGAAGAGCGCACAGTCTTTTCGATATTAATAGGTAAACGATTCAGTCCTTGAGTGTTATTTGAATATTGTACATTTGAATTGTAAATTCATACATTCCTCAAAAAAAACTGGTCAGAAGAAGAGGACGTCTCAACCCAGCCATGAGTAGACCTGAAGGAGCAATGATTACTGCAACCATCTCCGGCTACCTAGACGAAGACAGCTTCTTTTGCAGTTTTCCATACCAGTTAGAGAAATAAATGATTAATTCAACACAAATCGTTCCAAACAACAGGATTTTAAAGCAGTTTCATTTAAGAATATAAGAAAAATGACCTGGCACAAATTCTAAACGAGCGAATGAGATCTGCACTTACGTCTGCACGTAAATAGTGGCGAGGTTTTCGATGGCAAGTTCACAAGTGTTGTCGATGTCGAGGGCTTTGCGCATGAGGCGCTTGCCCTCTTGGATGTCGCTCTTCCACTGCACGATGAGCATGCCACGGTACATGTAGCCTAGAGGGTTCTCAGGCTCGTTAGCCAGCAGCTTCTCGAACAGCTCGTCTGCTTGCTGGTACTTCTCGTCATCCATATAAATCTAGACCAACAACAAATTTATTAGATGACGTTTACCAGCCTGCTAGCGGGAAGTTGTAGCAAGAAAGTGAAGATGCGTAAGATGCAAAAAAGTACAGCAAACAAAATTCAACAATTTCATACGATGCCACCGCGCGATCCCTTGCCAAACAATCAAAACCGAAAAATAATTAATACCTACACTGATATGGCTTTTCAGAAATAAACTTGAAAATGAAATAATTTTTGAAGCTATCCATTACTTAGATCTGTTCCACTCCCATTCGCAACACAAAAACCTCGCATGAAAAAATACTACACTACTCTAATAACACCTACAAACTACATACCTGAAAAATACGTACATAAACCTATATCATATACTACATTCGGAATGTAGAATATTTTAACTTGAAATATGGGACGCATAGAATCTATTTATTTTCTACGTATTAATTCAGAAATATACTGAGACACTGTAAGAACATCACGCATTGCCTCAAGAAGTTTTTCACCGTCCTCCAAAGAATCTGCTTACACTAATGGTAGTCACACTTTTCAACTTCATATTGATCAACTCCACTACAATCCTGCAAAACGTTTCTGCTATATGGCCTCATTTCTTTACTAGAAGCAATAAAAACACAGCACGGTATTTGTCACTATTGTGAGAAAGATACAAAGACAAAACCACTCACCTAACCGCTAACATACTGGCCACCCAGTAATACATCACCAACTATTCTTCAACTGAACTATTCGTGTTTGGGACTCTACCGATTTTTCTCCGGCGTACTGCATACCAGATTTCCAACATACTTATAATGTGACCGTTCAGTATAGATTTTTTAATTTTCATAACTGTCAGCATTCGTTGCTTTTCCTTCGAGTTTAACACCCCAAGTGAAACAGCTAGTAGCCACACATCGCAGGGACACACGAATCACAAACGTCACCATAGAACAGCAGCCCACGTCTGATCATACAAGAATGACCACGACACGCGAACAAATTCAAAAACTGTATCTCAAACTACTCCACCCAGCTTCATTTGACCGATGCCTCTCTAACACAAAGTTAAACAAATGGGTCAAACTTATCATGAAGGGATTACCTGTGCCAGCAGCAGGTACAGTTCAGTGCATTTGGGGAACTTAGTTCTTGCTTGTTCAAATTCCTCAATTATTTTCTTCACACCTGCAGTGTCACTCTTCATAATAGCAGCCCTGCACACAAGTCAAGTAAACAAATTATATTTTTAACCACGTTTCTCTTTATGCACGGCTACATAATCTCACACCGTAAAACAGGTGAATCGTAGTTCACTTTCTGTAATAAGGCACATTTGATATGACTGCAAATAAATCTCAAGCCAAAGGCACCCTGGTTTAGAAACAGGATGTTTCACTCTTTTACTTGAAGTATTTTAATCACAGATAGTGGAACAAAACATTCAACACAGACTATTTTCGGAGTATCTCTAACCGCAACTGAAAAAAGCATTCATGCATGACCCTGGCAATTGGATGCTAAAAATGCGTCTAATGAGCAGTTACCTATAATCAGTGTGTAGTTTCTGGATATACCCAATAGAAAAATTGGGCTCAAGTTCAACGACCTTGTTGAAGTTTTCTATCGCCGCGTCAATATTGTTCATCATCAGGAACATCTGGAAAAAAGGAAACTCAATGAATTACTAGTTATAAAGGAAAACCAAAATTAGGCGCTCAATTTAATAGCTCTGCTTTCACTTATATTTTTTAGACCAGTTTCTTTTTGCCCTCACAGACAAACGGTGTGCCTCCTCGAAGACGCCACTTCATAAACAAAAATTGCAATTAGACAAGTGCGAGACTGCTAAAACGAGCAACACGAAAGTCATTCCTGTGAAGAAGACAACAGGAGAGAAGGAGTCTGTCCATGACCCTATCTCATCAGGACTTCTTCAGAAATGGCTGCTGAGCAAAGCACTCAGTAGCTCAAGTCTACGTCGACCATGACACGAACAGTTTCGTTCCATGATAGAGTAGAATACTCATAATCGAAAACAACCTTTAAAGACCAATACCCATTTATTTTCATGTAATGAGGAATAGGAAAACCATTTGGGATTATTAATGATCATTAGGCACTAAAAATAGCCATAGCGTTCGATTGAAAGGAGAGCTTCTATAATACAAATTAACCTCAATTCATTACGCCTCTACTTTCCATATTGACAATCCTAATTGTTATGGTGTAGTTGTTTAAATTTTCCTTCTATACACAGAAAACAACAACAGAACCTTATCACAAGATGCCTGCACACTTTTAACAGCACAGCTTAGTCTCAAAAAAATTCATGAAAATTAGCAGGAACATTGTAATTAGTATCATCTTGACACCCAACATGGTTACTGTATCAGCAATCCTCGCAAGTCTCACAGTACCTGACCCCGCTGGTGGTAGACATCAGGATTCTTGTCGTCTATGTTGAGTGCTCTGTTGTAAATGACGAGTGCCTCTTCACTGTTGTCGTACGCCACCTCCATGCTGCCCAGCTTGGCTAGCGCCACTGCCCGGAACTGGTGATACCAACAGATTGTCAGATATTATTGAGCGGTGTCACCGGATGTAGCAATGATGAATTAAAACAACATTGCAACTGCCTAACCAATCATCATCGTCAAGCAATTTGACGCCCCTTAAAGGTCAGAAATACAATTTGCCTTTGACTGGAGGGCCCAACAGATGTCCATTGTACATTTACCACACAATTTGGTCTTACCGAATGACTGAACTTCAAGAATAATTTTTGCAGTCGGATTACATGTACCAAGTAAAGAAGTCGTTTTTACTTATACACCATACAAGCCAGCAAAGATGAAAAAATGCAGAAAGAAATAGTCATAGCACACCTGAGGAGGGACATTCTCCATGGAAGCAAGAGCATTGAAGTCTTTCTTGGCGTTTTCTCTGTCCATGAGCATGACGTACATGGTGCCTCGCAACAGGAGCGCATGAGCGGTGTACGAGGAGGGCGTCGCCAGCTCGTTGGTGCAGCACTCGACGATCTGATCATAACGCTCCTCACGCATGTGTTGCAACGCACGCACGTAGCCACTGCATCAACAAACCATCAAAATACACAGAGTTTACACATAATTTGTACATTGGTTACTCAACTATCAGAGGACTCGGAGCTTGACATTCCTCACTGTAGGTATCAAAGGATAATCAAAGCATGTATGCCGGGTGACATCATTTAAACTGAGAGAAAAAAACAATTGGAAACTTTCCCCGCGGATACCCGTTCTACCCCTCTGCGTTTGAACTAACACAAGAAGGAAAAGCGAATATTACATAGCTCAAGTAAAAAATATAACCAAATAACCATACTGCTTTTAATCTACGTGAAAATTTACCGTGGAATTTCTCCATTAAAAGGGATGAGATAATGATCACCTCAAATTTTTGCTAGACACAAAAAAGTTCAATTGGATTCAGCCTCAAACACTTCACCTTAATATTTTCGTTGCTGACGAGTTATCTCGTAGTCAACAATGATTATTTATTAGAAATTGAGAACATCTAAGTTTAGTAGCTTGGTATTTCATCTTTCTAATAAGAATAATAAGATAAGGTGCAGTTGTCAAGAAGAAGCAGAATGTGTCAATCGTCATTGGTCGCGAATGTGTGATTTACGCCACAGGCAATTCAGAGTCAAATTCATAACGAAACAAAACGTTTGATGTCAAGGATGCTAAGCCACTTCTACTGCTGATGTACCTACTCTTTGACACGCACACAAGATGAACTAACCTTAACGATCTTACCAGCATATTCTCTACGGCAAATCTCTTGCATCCACACCTACGTCTATATCATTCACATCCTCTTATCACATCTCACTGGATCAATTTTTAATCAGTATCTGATCGTTCATTTTTTCATGCACCCAAACCACGTAGATATTCAACACTAAGCACTACATCTCGGCTTCTTCGTAGGTCCTTGTTTCTTGCTCGAACGAACTGAATCAATGCTTTCGAACAATACTCTCATTTATCCTACTTCAGACAGGCACTGTGTCCACAAGCTCAGGGTAAAAAAATGTTATTTATCAACTAGTATAAATAAACAAGTGACCACTTTAATAATACAAACAATTTCAATCGCATAAAACTTAGATACTATCAATAACCATTAAAAAAAATCAAGATGTTTTCAGGACCCTCCCGAGCTAGAAGACCCGCTCGTTCCAGGCAACTTCTCTCAAAACATCAGACCAAAGCTCTGCCTAGCAGTGATGTTTTCATGTCCGTGTTCCGTCAAGCGAGGCTGCTTGGTTAAAATTTGCAACACAGTACGTGAAGAATACAGCAGTTAAAGCAGCAATCGGTCTGTGAAGTAATTACACATCATTTGTACGTGTTTAAGAAGTGGTCAGTGGTGTCGAGATGAGTGAAGTCTGTCAAAGCTAGATAGTTGCAGTTTAGAATTGCAAACTAGAGATGATTAATCGTCAAGCGGTCAATTTGTTTGCAGAAAGCATAAATTTCCTCTCCTTAAGTGGAGTGGCTGTGTTTAGGGCATTTTGACGCTCGATGGGCTCGAGGGGATACGCCACAAGATTGAGGAATAACGTATGCGTGGTGCGTTATATGTAGTGATGTACCGATACAAGAGAAGAGGCCGATACCGATACTCAATTTTTTCAGGTGTCGATACCGACACCGATACTTTTATTTTTACAATTAACAGTAATACACATTAATAAGAAGGAACAATTACGCACTGTTGGGCAACTCAGGATTGTGCTACTGCACACCCATTAAACATGAAACAATAATATATTCAGTCAAGATAATATACCGTACTCCTTCAGGATAAAGATAGATATCTTTGATAACTGTACATTCAATACTCAAATTCAAGAATTCCAAGATTGTAGTGCATAAACATTAAGCTTTCACTAGTATCAGGCGAGAGCCTGCTCCTTTTAGGGGTGTTTATATTCCCACCTCCACTGAAAATACGCTCGCTCACCACTGATGAGGGAGGGGCTGATAAATATTTACTTGCTAGCACTGATAGCAAGGGAAACTTAGGCTTACTTTCATGCCCCCACATGAAAGGATTCTCTTTAGGCAACATTTCCATGTTTTTATAGAGCCTCATTTCCTCTTTCACAGATTGTCAAGTTGAATTATCTTTGCTTCTTGACGACTGTCTCTTTTGTGTTTTTGTCGAGGTTCTTTAACGTGATTTCTCTGCAGTTGAATGGGATGTTGTTGAAATTTCAGTCATGAACTTATCAAAGTCTAGCAAATCACCAGCTTGGTCGACTGGTGAGCGAATCTGCTTGCGAGCGGGAAGACCCGGGTTCGAATCCCGATGCCGACATGGTTGACGCGGCTAGAAATACGGCATGGGACTTGGGTAAACAACCGAATAATTATCGAAGTAATTATCCTACCCATGAATGGGCCAGAAGGTTCGTTCCTATAGCCTCATTCTATTCTAAATCCAAATTCTCTTCTTCACCAAGTCGAGTTGGTTCATTGGCTGAAAAGTCACTTTCGTCACTATCAGTGCTGTTGCCAGGTGTTGCTGATGAGGCGCCTTCCACTTCTGTGAATCTTTTTTATCACACGAGCAAGCTCCTGTTTAAGTTCATTCTTATGCTGTTTAAGTTTATTCTAGAAGTAGTATCATCAGCAGTATTTTTGTACACTGTAAGCTTGTATCTTGGATCAAAATACGTAGCCAAGATGGCATTGAAATCTGCAAGATAATCCTTGAATGGTTCTTTTATCGAGTCCTTAAGAGCGGCAAGAGTAGATCCAAGACCTGAGTATCTGCAAGAAGAAAAAAACAATAGGGAGCTATGGGAAATGTTTAAAAAATTAAGTTGATTTAAAATATAAAGGTAAATTAGAAAATAGTTAAAATTTGAATATGTATTAGTTTAACCCTTTCAGTCCTGACGGGACTTCTCAGACATTTTTAATTTAAGCACATTTCAAGATGCAGAGCAACAAGTGTGTCTATGCAAACGCTGGTAGCGCAGTGCAAGCTATAGCTTGATCAGGACAATGCAGAGACCATAAAACATCACAAAGCATCTTTTTTTAAATTTGATAAGTATGTTGAAAAAGTTCAGATATTTGCATCACAGTACCGAAAGGGTAACTTAATAAGTACCAGTGTTCTCACCTAGTACTGCCACACGTCTTGTCAATGAAGAGCTCCAAGAATTTTATTTGTGAAATGATTTCTGAGGCGGTTGAGGATCTTTCACTTAGGCGGACTGTTGTGTTGTGGAATACTTTTAACAAGCTTGTTAACTTTGCGATTATATTCCATTCGTTTGCATCAAGTACAGGCATGTTTGCTGTGTCCACGCAGTAGCTGGCAACAGCCTTCTTTTGCTCACACAAAAGATCTAGCATGAAATAGGTGCTGTTCCACCTCGTAGACATGTCTTGGATGAGTTTATGCTCAGGCTGCTCATGCTGTTTTTGCAGGGTCAAGAGTTTTCCACAAGCCAGCAAAGAATGACTGAAGTGCCCAACAATTTTCTTGCAATTAGTGATCGCATCTATTCTTTGCTCAAATAAAACATAATGAATAACAAGTTGTAAAGTGTGCAAGATGCAAACCAGGCCACTGTGACCAGTATCGACTATGCCTTTATTCATATTGGTGCCATTATCACGAACAAGCATGCATACTTTATAGAATAGTATATCAAAATCAAAAATGACACTCAATTACCTCGGAAATTCTGCTTGATGTATGAGAGCCAGCAAAATGAGCAACTCGCAACACCAAAGTTTTTCTTTCAAAGTTTTTGTTGATGCTGTGCGCTGTCAGACTTATAAATGAATGATTGGCATTATTTATCCAAATATCAGAGGTGAAATTTATGTTTTCAGAATCATCAACTATGTTCTTTACTGTATTACGTACTTTGCTATGAATTTCAGGCAGAACTTTTTTCCGAGAAGTACTTTGGCTAGGAAGGACATAGTTAGGCTTTACTTTTTGCATCAAACAAGAGAAACCTATGTCTTCAACCACTGAAAGTGTTTGATAGTCACTTGCTATG
The DNA here is from genome assembly GCA_006783055.1 of Trinorchestia longiramus. NCBI lineage: Eukaryota > Metazoa > Arthropoda > Malacostraca > Amphipoda > Talitridae > Trinorchestia > Trinorchestia longiramus. Next base: position 27,901 of record VCRD01005222.1, read on the forward strand.
ATGGCTCCAAAGCTCTATGTATTGCTTGCGATTGATCACTATTGACGTCCCAAGGCTGCTTGCGAGCAATAATTTCGCTGATGGTCATTTGAATTTTTTGTTTTTAACATCTTCTGAAGTGCATGCTTTTCTTGTTGCTTTTGTAAGAAATTGTCTAGTTGCCGCTTCTTATTAACTTTCTGTTCTTCTTTCTTGAGATCCACTTCTTTTATCAAACAGTTGTATTTGTCAACATGGCTACTCTTAAAGTGTTTTCTCAAATTTGTCATGTTGAAGAATTTGCCTTCTTTCCCACCTCGTGAAAAAGATTTATTATTTACAGTACATGTAGCTCTTGCCTCACTTGTTTCGTCAACAATAAAATGTTTCCATACTCCCGAGTTTGAACTTCTTTTGCTGGTAGAGGCCATGATGGTTCAGCACAAGCAAGATACACACATCTACGACCTTCGCGGCTTCGAGATACCAAGTCGTTTTTTCTGTAATCTCAAAGTCTCTTGAGGCATACAATTAAAAATTAATTTACTCTAAAAATATATTTTGCAATATTTAATAAAGTTACGAACTCTGTAAAATAAATAATACGCATTGTTCATAAGGAAAATTTTAAATTAAGTAGCATCCTACAAGCATGCATTGCGTGATCTAGAATAGAATAGAATGGGGCTATAGGAACGAACCTTCGGGCCCATTCTTGGGTCGGATAATTACTTCGATAATTATTCGGTTGTTTACCCAAGTCCCATGCCGTATTTCTAGCCGCGTCAACCATGTCGGCAGCGGGATTCGAACCCGGGTCTTTCCGCTCGCAAGCAGATTCGCTCACCAGTCGACCAAGCTGGTGATACCAGTCGACCAAGCTGGTGATGATGGCAACTGGTGATCTCAGGCAGATGTCACGTGTTCTTGCGTGTGTTTGTGAATACGCGTACGCACACTCAAGCCCCTTTTTTGTGTGTAAATGAAATAGGTTGTGACAATAATTATTCATGTTCAATCATAATTCTTGCTATGTTTAACATTTAATCTAACTTTTATTATCATATCGGATGAGTAAATAAATTTACACAGTTAACGTTCGTTATTAAGCTTGTCTTCTGAAATTTTGCATTACCAGTCTCGTGAAAATAGTAAATAAGATCGGGGTATCGGCTAAGATCCTTCATTTTTTTTGAACGCTGATACCGATACTCGAGAATAAGGCCGATACCGATACTATCGGTACATCTCTAGTTTTATGTCTTATAGTCGTCAGATGGTTGCTCAAGTATATAGGGCAGTAGTTTAGCTAATACAAGAACACTACACTCATGGCACGTTGTGGCTGTCAGTGAAGCGTGAAAACCTCCGTAGTTTCAGAGTGAGAGGAGTGTGTTGAGATCATCTGAGGACTGCAGAGACAGGATAATATTCTGAACGGCCTGTAGCTGCTACTGCTGAGTACAAGAGACAAAAAGTGGTCAGGTAGCACCTGAATACTCACAATATTTTTTGTACGTTGGTTCTTGTTCAAGTTATTTTTGACAGGACTCTGTGTACTTTGCACAGGTCTGCATTTGGATTTGAATTCTCTATCTGAACTACGCAAGTCAAAATATTCCACTGTATTTATATCTTTCTTAGTTTTGTTCAACATTACCTTTACTCTATACTCATGCTTATGAGAGATGTTAGCTAATTGACTCGGCACAGGCTCCTGTGCTTCTGAAGTGTCAGTGAGGCTTACTGCTGTAGTTAGTACTAACTAAAGTTAATAATGAACATGTACTCACTTAATAACTGGATTTTTTTCCGACGCATCTTCTGCAGGCTCCTTCTCGCTGAGAACATCCTTGTAGACGGGGTCACTGCAGAACGAGTTCAGGTATGGTCTGATCCGGTACTTGGAGGGAAGCTGCTTCAATGGCTTTCCAAACACCTCCTTTGCATGTTCCATGCCTGCAATGTGAAGGTGCTTCATGGCAGCTCATTCTTACCTAAGATAGGATAGCTTTGTTTCTAATGTTATAATAGCATGTCCCTATAAATCTCGTAAGGGGCCAAGAAAAATTAATGTTACATTACATTATTCTGTTAAAAGCTATGCCACAAAACATATATGAATTACATAAAATCACAGCACTATATCCCTTGCACAAGTTAAAAAAAAAGCTCATGGATTACCTCATCAACTCATCCAAGTCATTGACTAGTGTTTCACACATCCAGGAAGATTGTATAACTAAAGATTTGTTAGCTCATTTCCCTCGGTAAATGCAGGAACAAGAGAACCATGAGCATCCCAGCATGAGAAGACAGTCCCGACTAAAGGTATTAACCCACCAGTACCAGCCTTTCAGAATAATGCCTCAGTGCCTGCTGCAAAAGAAGATATGAGGGCAATTGACCTTTTTTAAAGTTTTTTTACATACAGAAAAAGGTATCAGGTTGTCCAGAAAGTTCGTGCCGATTTTTAGTAGTTCATCTTTCGACTTATTTTAGAACATGTTTGAGTCCAGAGAATAGGATTTGAATACACTTCCATTTAGAGAACAGTTTAAACTATCTTTTCATGGAAGAAGGTTTACGATCCTATAACTTGTGTTAATTCTGTAACCCTTTAAAATGGAAGATAAAAATACTCATTTTCGGCACTTAATGTTTTTAATTTTACATAAAGGGAAAAATGCCTCACAAGCAACCAAAGAAATATGCACAGTTTACGGTAATGATTCTGTACCCGAAAGAACTGTACGAAAGTGATTCGCGAAGTTTCGAGCTGGAGATTGTAGCCTTATTGATAAAGAACGATCAGGCAGACCATCCACCACAGATGACGACCAAATCAAGTCATTAATTGAGAATAACCCACATTCCAAAACCCAAGAATTGGCAGAAGGCCTCAAGCTATCAAAATCCACCGTTCATGAGCACCTGGTGAAGCTTGGGTTCACAAATCGCTACGATGTTTTGGTGCCAGAGTTGAGTGAGAGGAATCTTTTACATCGCGTTTCCATCTGTGATCTGCTTAACTAACGGAATGAAAGTGTGCCTTTTTTCAAGGAAATTGTGACCGGGGATGAGAAATGGATTATCTACCGAAATGTTCAGAGAAAGCGATCCTGGATTAAGCGACATGAGCCACCCAGCGATCCTGGATTAAGCGACATGAGCCACCCTTAGGCATCTCAAAAGCAGATCTTCACCCTAAAAAAGTTATGCTTTGTGTCTGGTGGGATTGGAAGGGAATTCTGTACTATGAGATTCTCCCAAGTAACCAGACAATTAATTCTGAAAATACTGCTCACAACTGGATGAGTTAAAAGGAGCAATTCAAGAAAAACGTCCAGAATTGGCCAACAGGCAAGGTGTTGTGTTGCAACATGTTAATGCAAGACCACACGCTTCTTTGCGAACAAGACAAAAATTGCTGCAATTCGGCTGGGATGCGTTACCTCACCCTCCATATTCACCAGATATTGCCCCTTCAGATTTCCACCTATTCAGGTCTTTGCAGAATAGTCTTAATGGTAAAAATTTCAATTCTTTGGATGACATAAAACTATACCTTGATGAATTCTTTGCCATAAAAACACCTCAATTCTGGGAAGAAGGCATTTTCAACTTAGAGGATAGATGGAAACGTATTGTGCAAAAAAATGGTTCATATTTGGTTGATTAAGAATGTAATAAATATTTATTGACCTTTTCCTTTCCTTAAAAATCGGCACGAACTTTCCGGACAACCCAATAATTTTGAATTATTTTACTTCTGAAAGCTAGGTTTGATTTAACAAGAGCTCTAACCCCAAGTGTATTCATAACCTTTGTTTCTAATCACAAGCTTCAACTAAGCTCTGCACAACTGAACCACCATAAAATGGACAACACGGTCAACATATGTAACTTTTTGACAACAAGATGTGTACGTACCTTACAAAAGTATAAGCGTGGACACTACAAAAAACTGGTTAATAACTTGAGCAAAACGAGTGATAGTAAAAGCTTAAAACACCCATTAAATTAATTGATTTATTGTAAAAGTTTGCTTCTAAGGGAACAATTACAATTTTGATAGAATATTTCTGTATTTACAATTTAATTAAAACATACACCAATTAATTGTACCCACTTCTTTCTGAAAGCCTTCAACAATTCAGAGCAATTTCCTAAAATGGATACAAAATTTGAAAACAAATGAAGAATGTTGATATAAAAATATTAGGCATACAGGTAGAATGTTGCTTGTATAAATTGTCATCTTCTCAAATAGGGGAGAGAGAGGAAAACCAAAACTCTGTCCACAAATGATAATCAAATCAACTATTGAGGCTGTGTAATGACTAAAGATACAGGTCAAGATCACATCCAAGCATTGTATGAATTACATAGTAACAAAAAAACACATTCCATCAACTTATCTCCTCCAAAGAGATAAAAATAGAAGATAAAATATCAAAAGATAACAAAATGATTTTGAAGAAAGCTTCCTATAATCACCAAGCAAGAATCACAAAACATTTCACAAACTGAAGTGAAAGCATTCAAAGAATATGAGGTAGACATGCAAGAAGTTTGAAGAAACAGTATACTATATGCTAGTGATTTGCTACACTAAATATACAGCAATGAGATATAAATGTAAAACTCTTTCAGAATCACAGACCTATAAAATTAAGATGAAGAGCTGGTACAAGAATTTACCAATTTCTTTGAGGAGCCTGTCCACAAGTTGTAGGGTGGCCTGGTTAGCAAAGGCCTCAAGGATGCAAAGAGCAGTGTAGTCCTCTAGTGCAAGTTCCCGATCAAGCAAAATTTCAGCAGCCTTAGCTCGCCTGTTCAAAGCTTTGGTGTAGCGAGGGTTCAACTCGAGTGCTGAGCTGCAGTCTCTCAATACGCTGGCCCAATCTTTCTGCCCAGTTTAGAACAGAAACTATCACATACTAGCATGCATCAATAAGAACCAAAGAATTGGGTTCCAAGAGAACCAAATAAGTTTTCAATAAGGATTGTATGAAAGCAATTACTGAAAAAGTAATTTACTTAAGTAAGTTCCCTAAAACTTTACTAGGCAAATTGGCAGCCAGGTTGCAACATAAAATATTTATGAAGCCCATATCACAAGTTTCTAGTATTATAATCCCTAATTTCATAACTAATGACAATGAATGAAGCAAATTTGAGTTGAAAAAACCAGGACAATAATGTTGTAACAATCAAAGACAAAAAGGAGACCATGAGGCAAATAAAATCAATTAGAACTAGCCATATATGATGCTCAGCATCTCTTCATTACACCACATGATTTAAAAGTTATACCTCACTGAACTTTGTTTCATAATGGATTTAAAACTCATCAAAATATCTCATAAAACTAATGCTACAAAGTTTTTAATGAGGTTCAGAGCTGCATTACGAAGACATTGTATAAAAAATTAACCCCCTACAGAAAACAGGATGCATTGCAACTGTTTATAAATTCACAACTGAACAGTGAAGAAGAATACAGCCCTATGAAAATACCTATATGACCTACATGAAAGATAATAATCTACATAAATCACACAATTAATGTGCAAACTAAAAGCATTCAATTTTGAAGTACATTTAAAAGTGTTACATAAGAACAGGAAATAGTAACACAAACTTACTCACCAATAATTCATTAGCAGCAGCTTTATTTTGATAGAATGTTGCAAGGTCCTGAGTGGCTTCAGGAGGGCAGGCTTTGATAGCAGCATCATAGCATTCAATAGCCTCCAAGTAATTACCAACCCTGTAATGATTATTGCCTTCTCCTTTGTGTTTCTTGGCAATCCCAAGAGGACTCTGAAAATAGTCAAACAAAAATGCATTTAAAGAAAAACTGAAAATCATATACTCCAATGGCATTATAGAATAAACAAAATTTCATTTCAGCACAGAAGCATGGAAATTTGAGACATGAGACCAATCCATAAAGCTGCTACATGTTTGGTAAGAAGGTACTCCAAAACAAACCATCCCATTCTATAAACTAATTACACAATTATTCACCAGTAATACTGTATATCTACAGTAACTTTGAGGCACATTCAGGTCATCAATGGCAGTTACAATTCTGTGTGTAATGTGTACAACACATAGCTTCCTAAATAGAAAAAAAATTTGAATTTTATACTGGAATTTAAACAAACACACCTAAACTGATTTGTGACCAAACACTATACGGATCCATCCACTTCTTGTCTTTCAAGGTGTGATACCAACATCAAAACTATCATGAAGTACCCATCACTACCTGCAGGCCCATCTCTGTAGCATTATGCTAAAGTACAAAGCAACAACTCAGATCTATGCCTCTTTTTTCAATTCCAGTTTTTGCAGTCTTAAAGCATACCTCTATGACAAAATGTGTCTGTCTATAATCTACTTGTGTTCCAGTCCACTTACTTAGACTTCATCATCAATCTGATTTAATTTTGCATAGTTATCTTCTTTCTAAACCCAAATGCTCTTGACATTCAATAAACTCTACTCCACAACTAATTGTATCTGTTCTTTGCAGTCCAATTAAACCACATCACCTACTTTACTATCATATTTTCCAACCTTTACTCCTATAAAATTCTATCTACTTTTCCACCACCAGTTCCCTGCTGTAATGAATGAAATTTTTTTTAACATGACCAAAGGTATTTGATCACTTACAACAAGAGAATCTCTATGACATGCCTGGCATGCTATAGAAACTGGCCTTTACATTGAGAAATGTAGTATCTGTTGAAATATTCAACAAAATAATCCAACATTTTCCAGTTAACTCCCTGATATTATGTAATGCATCATTAAAAGCATCCAGAGATTTTAAATGCAACATATAATATGTACCGAATAATTTATGAACCATGGAGCTAAAGATTGTTCTGTAATTTGTTACAAATATTATTTAGATAGAGAAAACAGAGACACAATATGAGCGCAATTTAAATCTAAAATACATTCTTGTATAATTCAATATTTTAGCACAAATGCATTTTCTGAAGCTTTATACCTATATTAATTATTTTTAATGTAAAATGAACTTTTATGCTAAATAATAATTGTAATAAAAAAATTTTAACTTGAACTGGAGTTTAATTTAGTATATCTTCAAACATCAGTAATAAGTATAGCTACAAGATGAAAAATGAGAAGGCTGTTACACTGCCAACACCTACAAGCCATGGAACTGATAAAATCAAACTACTTTCTTGGTTAGTACATCCTACACCAAAAATAGACAGCCAAATTCTAGAGAGAAAAATAAGAATTAAAAATCCTTTGCATATTTTATTAAAGACATGTAAGATATTCTAGCCTTGGTATGTCAGCCTATTTATTTATCATTACCTCCTACTTAAGTTACTTTCAGACTGAAAAATTTTTTGCAGAAAATATTTATCATCTTCTATTAATGTATCAGAAATTTTATCACATTTCAGAACAAAACATCTACAATAATGGACTTGATTAGATTTAATAGACTTCAGAAATACCAGTAGTATAAATGAGGTCCAGAGATAATTCATTAATGTTTTTATGCATTTCTTCCATACTCCAACATGAAGATTTAAATTTGAGTAAATGCAAATATCTTTAATGAATACTTCAGGAACATGATTCTCCTTGACATAGGGAAAAATAAAGATGAGATACAAAATCTATATAAATGTTAGCAAACTTTTTAGGGCAGAACTTGGTGCCTAATAGGATAAAAGTATAGACTTTTGACAAAGCTATAACTATGCTCCTCACATTGATCCCAAAGGAACTACCACATCACAGAATTTCAAACAGCAGTATATTTAAATAAAACTTTTGACATCTATTCAGTATTTCAAATAACATCCAACAACCTGAAACATATTAAATGCAATATTAAGATCAACTCTTGAGTTTACATTCCAAATTTAAATCTTATGTAGAGACATCAGGATACCAATATTCTACAATAGAACCCCACTATCGTCTTTTTTTCAAAACATCTTTCAAGATAAGTCCATACAACATTTAGCAGTACATTTCATGTCATGTCAGAAATTGTGTGAATACTTACGGTGTCTTCTACAATCGGTGTTTGAACTCCATTTTTTGCCTTTGGACTTGAAGTTTTAGCAGTTTCTTTTCCTGTTTTACTATCTTTTGGAGAGCTTTGTGTGACACACTGTTTATAATATAATGCTGCACAGAGAGCAGCAGCACCTCCAATCGCTAGAGCTACCTTCCATTTTGGTATTCCCGTATCATCAGATATAAGATACTTTGAAGAAGCCATTTCAAATCTATTCAGAACCAAATAATTTTTGTAATAATTTACCTAAATTATTATGATAACCACCAATGCCGTGAAGCGTATCAGCCGACAACAACTTCACACAACAAACGTGAGCTTCACAATTTAATGTTCCAGAAACTTTAGTCTCCACAGTGACGACAACACGGGAATGAACAAAGTGCCGGTACGACCATTAAAACTGAATAAATAAATTTGCTTTATTTAAATATGTCACAGCGTACATATAAACCTACAGCACAAGAGATCAGGTTTTCAAATTTTAACGCTAACTTTTTAAGGCTAGGGATATTGCACAGTACCCCTACCCCAAATTATTAACATCCACGAAGCTCCTACCTAAAATGCTTCTCAAGCACCAATATGCATCTTTTTAATATAATATATAACTAATATTTAGTATTAAGCAGTTGCAGCAGAATTGCGATCGTAACTTTTTAATTGCAGTTGCGTTGCAACTATTTTTGAAGAGTTGTGAATTGGGTTGCTGCGCAACTATTTCGAGCAAATTTCAACCGGCGGGAAAATCTCGACACCGATCTCAACACCGAACTTGACCCGAACTTAAAAATCTTGAGATCTCCAGAAAAAATCTTGA
>VCRD01005223.1:22063-36789 GCA_006783055.1 Trinorchestia longiramus
CTGGTAAAAAGAGTAGTTCCTGTTGGTGGAGGATATTGTTTCCGGGTGAATAATTTCTGATGTCATCATTGGAGTTTCCAAATTCTGTGGGTTTCCTTCCTCCAATAGACCCTCTTCTTCTTCATCTGACGCAATTTGAGATATTGAAGGTGGTTGAGAAGGTTCATCCAAAGGTGGCCAGGCTTCAGCTTCTTCTCCCGAAGAGGAGACAGAGCCATTGCCTTCCCTATGCCTTCTTTTCGGCATACGAGTTTTGATTTTTCTTCTGCTTTGATTGATCTTTTTTCCTTTTCATTAAAGTCACACTAGTTTGCAATTGCTGTCAACAAAAACTTCAAAACGCGAGACACTTTCACCAGCCAATCGTCTGTTCACCAGCTCCGGCCGCAGTCGTCCACTCCACGCCACTCTAAAACTTTGTTTACAATGGGCAAGAAGTAGGTTACTCATCAGTAAATCTCTTCCACAAGCGCGGACAAAAGACGTAACAAGTTAAAGGAAACTTGGCCGTCAGAGTCGTTTCCAAAATGAAATTTATTGCTTCCTTGATTAAAAAACACTCGAAATTTTTAGCAAAATCTTTTTGTTGAAATTTACTTTATTTCAATATACACATTGAGATATTTCTAATCAGAAGCCATGTCAAACCACTTAAGGATTTTATGATACCACTTAAGGATTTTATGATAAGGCATTTTTAAAAACCAATGATGTTACATTTCTTATGTACCAACTTTATTGGAAATATACGTTTTTGTTTTTTGTTTGTTGTTTATGTGTCTCATTCATGAGATTTACTTCAATTATTTATCTATTTTTCATCTATTTTCATACATGGGTGCAAATTTGGAAGGCGTGCCATAACTTAAACATCTAATCATACATTCATTTTATTAACTTAAAGTTGTCACAGGGGTATGACAGATTTTCTTACCTATTAAGTTAGTACCTACGGTATATAACTCCTTTTTAGTGAATCATTTTATACACTTCTATGTATATGATGGAAACGAACTAATTTTTGAACACCCTCATATTTTATTCATTATAAATTCAAGTTGTGCAGGTAAACACTGCTTGAACAAAAATGGTTTTCATGGGACATGTCCATGAACTAGCTCCTTTTGTGAACANTGCTCCGCACAACTGCACACCCAGTTACTCTGGCCTCTCTTTAATATCGCATCACTCACACCAGTAACCGTAGCAAGTTTTTTTTATGGTGAAACTGGCTCAAAAAAAACACCAAAAACATTAGGTTAGTGCAGGGGATGGGCAACACCCACGGAAGTTAGTTAGAGCAAGGGGTGCGACAGTTAAGTATGAGAGGCCACCCGTTCTTAATAGATCCATTGCGGTTGCCTAGGTGGTGTAAATCTTTACTTTCTACATACAATCACTAGAAAGCTTTGAAAAAATTACAGAATCTACAGAATTTGATCAGAGTTGACTCTGAGAAATATCCTTGAAAATGACATTAAGACACTTATAAAAGAAAAATAGAGAAAAAATTGATGGAACCTCTGAGCATTACTTTTAATTTAAGATTTACACCTTGCAAAGTATCTGAAGATTGAAAATAGGCAAATACAATCCCAATTTACAGAGATAAAAAACTTGCAGCAAAATCTATTAGCACACACTGACCTGTTAGCATTACTTCCAAAGTTGGCAAGGTCTTTGAGAAACAAACATTTTGTATTACTTACTTGGTGGCAACATCATAAAGAAAACACAGCATAACTTCCTACAAAAAATACTCTGTCTTACAAACTGTTCTTTATGGAGAGGATTACACAATCTCTTGAGGGTTAACCAGTAGATGATCTTTCCATAGACTGGGCCAAGGTTTTTGATTGAGTAATAAATGAAAGATTAATAGCCTAAGTAAAAAGCCATAAATTTAATGGAAATAGTTAACTAAATGGTTGATCAGAAAATACAGAATGGTAATAAAGAGTCATAAGTCAACACTAGTCAAGCAGTATTCCACAGGTTTCCATGCTGAGTCCATTACTTTTAACTATTCATGCAATTGATATTTATACCAATATTAGTTCAAGTCTATTGAAATTTTCCAATATGTATTCACAAATTATTAAAGAGATGGATGGGACATCACATTCAAATGGTCAGTAAAGTGAAAAACAATACTTAATATGAATAAACATACAAAAATTCACTTTGGATTTAATACTAAAAAAAAAGTGATCAAGATTGTGATGTAGGCACACATCTGGAAAAAATTGTAATTCAGCAGTCAGTAAAACTAAAGCAAGTGAACATATAACCAACACTATTTGAAAAGTAAACTAAACTAGATAGCAGAAACTATAAGATAAACAATAGATTACAAGACATTAATATAGTGAACCTTTATAAATCCCTTCTTAAGGACTCCTCTAAAGTAGTAAAGTCCTGTGGAGATGAAGTAATCAACATTATAAAAGATAACAGAGAGGGTACACAGAGGAGCATAAGCAAGATGATATAAAACAGTATTTCTCAAAGTTTTTTTCAATAACCTATTTAGGTGATAGGATACCATTTGATTTTCCACTGCCCCCTAATGATTATATTACTGTATATTATACAGTAATATATGCCCCCCATTCAAGGTATACCCTCCTACCTCTCCCTTACATTTCCTCAACATACCCAGAGGGGCAGACAGACCACTTTCAGAAACACATCCAGAAGGTGAAGGAGGGAAATAGCAATGAGAACTGGCTTCCAAGATGTAATTTGAGGACTTTTTAAGCAAGGAGACAAGAGTGACAGCATTGTGATCAACATTCCAGTTAAGTCTCCTAGTGACTGTACAATGTAAAGATTTGCACTGGTTCAATTATGTGTAAATTTTATAAAGCATTTCAGTGACTACAAATTAAGGGTTTGTACAGATTAAGCAATTTCAGAAAACATTCAAATATTAGATCAAGATGAAGGAGTAGACATGCATTCTTCATTATATAGTGCAACAATAGATCATGAGACTAGTTGAAAGTGACTAGTTCAAGTGAAGCCCCATTTCAGGAAGTCAACATTCAGCTAAAAACTTTTAGAAGTCAAATAAATTGAGCAACAAGATTGTAAGTACAAATTCTCTTAATTCATTTTAAAAAAATCTGAAAAACTTGTTGCAGAAAAGAGGGCTGCAATCCATGTCTTCAAAGGCTGACTGTTTCAGTAAAAGATTGGTCTCCTTGTAGAAACTTGCATGAATTTATATATTTTTGAATATATATCATGAAATGTGAATTAACTCTAACCTAATTTAATCTAAATTGATATGTGAAATACTGAAATGAATTTAAAAGGATTTAAAACCCATACTGTTAATCTAGGATCAAGTTCAGAACTACACAGTCAGAACCACACGGTAATAAAAACTTGAGAATTTTTGCTACGCTACAGAATTAAATAAGAAACGATCGAAATCACTAACGATCATGCATTGGCGCCAGACTATAAGCTTTCGATATCCACGTACTCGTACATCGTTCGCCCAAGTGAACTCGAACATAGCCACCAAATGGCTCAAAACTAAAGGTTTAATTAGACCCCAGGACGTATAGCCGACAATGCTCATTAACGAAATACAAGACTGCAGTCTAGTAACAAGTGATGACTGTCACATCCAACACAACTACGTACCAGCGAATGACTTTTACGATCACGACTAACTTCTAACCAACCGCTGCCCGTGCGACCGTTAGATGACTAATCATGACTTAGCACTTAGATCCAGGGCTCCCACTCAAAATTTTCAGATAAACCTAGATTGAACATGAAAAAAACCCAGATTCAATAAAAAAAACTAGAAGTGTTATAATAATGAGAAAACAATAAAAATTAACTTACGTGAGTGAAAACGATGATGGTAATGCTGATTTTATTCCTGTTCCTCCTACCAATTCTCTTCTGCAGCGCAAATGTCGACATTAAGATGACTTTGCGTTTCAGTCAAGTTTTCAATTCGGGTACATTAAGTCAGTCATTTCTAAATGACTGCGTATACAACTTCAGTTTCTTAGAAGACGATTCGGTTTGGTCACTCATTATGGGGAAAAAATCGCAATTCGGAAACAGAAATAATAATTTTAAAATAATGATATCATCATATAAATAACATTGACCAATAAAATGAACTTAGTTGCCATCCTTATGGAGCTTTGCGTATTAAAATGCAAAATAAATATTCAAGTTAAAAGAATACTCATTGCTTAACAGCATGTTACAAAGTTAGCCTCTGTAACGATAATAAATTATGACAATGCAGATAATAATAATAGTTGCTTTGGAATAAAGCAACCATGAGTGTTACACACGCAAACGATAGCATATCAATTCCAGGACACCAAAGAAATTTTAAATCTCAATAATGTCTCAACCGTAACACTCCAAATTTGCATTTGCAACTCTAGAAAGTATAAAAACACTAGTTACTAAGTCACCAAGCTATGACAATAAAGACTAGGCCTGCCACACATATATAATATCTCTTTATTTTAAAGCACACAAGTAATTAATCTTTAAGAACTTCTGCGTTCCGCCTCCTTTGCCTAAGACAATACGTGAAAAAATATCTGAATTTATAAATTAATACATAAGACTCATTACCGTACTTTTAACGCATAATTTAAGTTAATAAAGAATATGTTAATTGCAAAGTATTCGCTCAGCGAAAGGAAGCGAGAAACGTTTAGACACGGGGTCACTGTCAGACTTGTACTGAGCGAACTCTGAGTTTGTTTGAACTTCGAACTGTGGCCTGTGACACATGACGGTCATGAGACAATTTTAATCAAAGCAAATCTCGTCGCAAGTCTGTTCGAAGACGATTTAAATTCCGTTAAATCGACTTTTATACGTCATTAAAGAGGGTATTTCCTGTTCTGCATCATGACATCTACATTTGAATGAACATAAGTCTGGGTGTAACCCAAATTTATTCAAGTTACACAATTTTTGAATTAAAAATAATTGCCAGCGAAATTCCCCCAGATTTATTCGATTTTACGAGCGTTTCCCCCAGATCTGGGGGAATTCCCCCATCAGTGGCAGCCCTACACACGAGCATTCTAGAAAATAATAGAAATTCAATCGCAATCTTGTCTGATCCGCATGTTCGGTTTCAAGGAAACTGGTTCAACTAAATTGCACTCACATAAATTGAGCCTTACTCCTCGTTCCAGCGTTTAGAAAAAACAATAATTTAACGACCATGTATATATATATATATTCTTTCTAACCGGCATCCGTGAAACTTTGCAGTTACCGGTTAATATCACCCCAATAACCACAAACAATTCATAGACACACTGGACATAAAAGGAAAACAATATCAATGGCTTAAAGCCGTTTGAGAAAAAAAATAATGAATAAATATATAAAGGTTGGCCAGCAAGTGCCAGTTTAAAAGAATTCTACTGTACATTGTTTTTCAATATGAACTGAATTATTTTCTATCATGTCCGGGTATTTAAGGTTTGCTGCTTCATAAGTGCCGAAGTCTATTTTGTATATTTAAGTTGCCACCATGCACCGTACACCCAAAATTGATTCCCTGAGGAGCCTTTCCAGGAGATAAATACATTGTTTGTGCTTCTTGCCGTTAAAAAGCCCCAACCAAAGCTGGCCCTCAAGTCTAAGTCTAAGTTCAAGCACTTATTGACTTTTGTTGACGCCTTGGCATTCTCCCTTCCCACCCCTCCTAGCTTTCACATGAAAGTAAATCTGTGCATTTCTAATCAAGTTTACACTAGAGTGTCACAAGGGTAACAGTACAATGGACAAAAATATACAATTAAATCAATCAACGACATTCCGATATATTTCATATAACAGTATAAATCTACAGTACACGAAATCCGGCTTCAATATATATTGTTATCATTTTGAGACTAATGATGCTGCTCCCGTCTTCTGTTGTGAGAATTGAGGTAGGCGAAGGAGCTTCTTGGAAACAGTAACTGTGGTTGTCCAGCGTTGTAGCAGGTAGTACGTGGATCTCGTCAACTGATGACGCAGAAACCGACAAGAACAGCAGCGGGTTTCAACCCTGGCCTCTAAGAACGCAAGCGAGTATGTTCAAAAGCAAGGAATTTTTTGATTTTCCCCCTTTAGGTGTGTCAATTTTTTATGTTAACGCCTTAGTTTCTTGCTGCATCATGAAGCGATGCTTCGAGGTCAGAGATAAGAGAACCAACCAAATCAAACATCGGAACTTGAGAGCTGTTCTCAGACTGGTACAATGATAGGTTTTATTATTTTATTTTTCAAAGTTTTTGCACTTTTTAGTTTGCAAGTTTTGCTTGCGTAATTGAATCATCACCACTGCTATTACATTGCTATTGTAGACCATCTACCAAGTACCGATTTATCTAAATCATTTTGAAACGAAGCTGAATCATGTTTCGGGTGCCAATTCGACTGAAAATAAGTTTGTGTGTGTTGATTGATCGGTTTTAATATATTTAAAACGCGACATTTTTTATTGTAGTGTAACTATAAATCTCATGTGCGAATGTTTGTAATAAGCAGATTTGAAGCCTTGGTATTTTGATCGATAACTCAAATAGTATCTATTGATATTCTGATGAGTGGTGACATACATCAACTATGCGTTCTGATACGATGTTCCCTGTCACGGAACTCACGAGCCTCGACACTAAACCAAACAATCGCAACTAAAATCTTTCACCTCATTTCCAGGACTTGAGTTACAGATTGCAGCGTGACCCTTAGGACCAGAAATACTGACGTTATGTCGCATGCAAATAGTAGATGATTTAGTGCATTTGAACGTGGTTTTTACCAGTATTACTCAGAAGTACTCGCTGTGTAAAAATAAACCAAGTTATATTTCAGTTATTGCATTGAACAGATAAATAGAGTAGACGTAGTAAAAAAGCTATTTTTATTGTATTAAAATTGTCCCTTCACTAAACGATGCAGACACTTAACAGGTAGAAAAGCTGTTTCTTCCTTTGAGTAGTTCAGAAGAAAAGTTTGTGTGTCGCAACACAAGAGCGAAGCCAGGAGGCAATCTGAGAAATGTAGGACGACATACTGACGCACACGTCACATGCAGGCACTGTCTAAGATCACTTCACCCCATGAAGAGGTCTCCCAAATAAGTGATGATGTCAGAACTAAATGTTGAGTAACAGAGAACAGCAGCTGATGGGGCAGGGGTGTACAGCTGCTGTAGAGAACAGCTACGAGGATCCAGTGTACCACTACAATCACTGTGTGTGTGACAGTGACCTTTGTAAAGTGTCAATGTACACTGCAACACACTTCACATGAACACATTGTAAACAAGGTGTACATAACGAGCAGCAACTGAACACAAACTGAGTCAGGAGGCAAGAAGCTGGAATTTCTCCTCCACTGTGAACTCGTACAGCACAAGTCAGTCCGTCACTTGCATGCTCTCAAGAATTAATTCCTTCATCAACATGGACTGAGGCTCACACTTGCCTCGCACGCCATGCAAACTCTATATTAACAAATTATTTGTATTTAATCTATGGAAAATAATAAGACTCCCACGACCAGTAGAGTTCACTATGGACGGGGACCACTTGAAACGAGGGGGCGGGGCAGTGAGGGTTTAGAGGGAGGGAGGGCTGGTCCCCCTGTACCCCGGCAGAACAACACGCAAGGCACGACTCAGCTCCTCATTGACGAGTCTCTCAGGTGTAGAGGCGATGTGCTCACGACACGCAGGGCAGCTGAATACCTGCACGAAGGGAGGATGTTCAACTCCAGAAGTGTGGGGGGAGAAGAGGGGAAATGGGGGAGAGGGCAGAGAGGGGGATAATTACATAAGGAACACACAGTGCTAGTCTGTAGCCCTGCTGGTCTCTGTAGGGTACTGGTGCTGTGAGTGACATCTGTACCTTTGCCCCTCCTGGTGAGTGGTAGGTGCCACTGACACGCTGGTATGCCACCTTAGACTTAGACTTAGATTTGAGGGCCAGCGTTTGGCTGGAGCCTTTGTAACGGCCTTTAATTCCCTCTAATACACACACACATACAACAGGATGGCATCCCAGAGTTTTCCTCCTGCGAACCAGGGTTGTCTTAAGTAATTCCACTAAGGCTACCCTGAGTCATTCCATGCAAATGAACCAACCAAGTGAGGGCATCACTGGAAGATCCAGCTTGTCATAAACAGCCAAGTATGCTAAGCAGGTAGTCACATTAAAAAAAATGACTTTTCAACCTCACTGTCGCTTATTCCATGCATGCACTAAGAAATCTTTCATTGCATCCACAACAGTCATGTTACATTCCTCATCCAGCCGTACAAGATATCTCATACCAGAGTCCTCTTCAGCACACCTTGCTTGCATTCCACTTGTTTTCTCCACACTGCTCATGGACCACATCCATGAGGCTCTCTCGCTCAAGTATGTTCATATTTACTACATACCAAGACCAGATGTGCAACTGTTTCCTCTACTTCTCTGTTACACTGCAGACATAACCTTGTATTCCCCTCATTCCACCTCCATGTATGCCTATTCACACTTAATGCCTTACATCTGACGGCAAACAAGAGTTGGCTGCCAAAACTTCCATCATAGAACACTTCAAACCTTGGTACATTCTTACTGGCATACCAACTTAAAGTAGTTTTTCCATTCATACTATGCATGCATTTGTTCAGGCCATACTCTTTTGTTAGTTTTTCAATTTCTTTCTTCCACTTATTGCAATCCCAATTCATTCCTTTACCTCCATGACCTCTCAATAACCAATCGTCCATAGTTCTTCCAATTCTAACACAAACAGTCTTCTGAATCTTCAGTTTTCTTGCATGCCCCCAGCAAATTTTCTCCCAAACACTTTCACTCAGATTCTATTCAAAGATTCGTTTAACCCACCTTTTATTCTCCATTCATTCAATTCTCACCTTATAATTCAACACAGCTTTTACCATTCTTTCAGAAACCAGACTCCACCCTAGATCCCCTCTAAGAGCTTCTGCAGCCGTCCATTTCGGGACGCCTAATGCCAAACGTCCTACCCTATTCTGCAGCACCTCCAACTTTTCAAGGTCTCCTCCATTCCATGCCATAACATACATGCCATACATAACATACTTCCAAATTCCTCTGACACATTTATACTTATTTGCTCTATATTTGGCCACACTGCATAGTTTTCCCCACCACTGCATAGCTTTTACCACTTTATCATCTTTTTCTCTTGCACATCCATCTTCACTCAACATACATCCCAGGTACTTATATTCCTTAGTTCTACCTATCTTAACTTCTCCAATATTCCAATCTATCTTTGTCAGTCTCATCACCATTTATAACCATGACTTTACTTTTATCTCCTCCAAATTTCACCTTAAAATCTCTACTGTATCCATCCACAATCTCCATCATTTGCAGTTCCTGCTCTGATTCACTAACCACAACAATGTCATCAGCATACAGCAAACAACTCAGTTTCTCCTCTCCAACTTTCATTCCAAAACCACTCATTCTCAGGCGGACTGCTAATTCTTCTGTATATAGACCAAACAGTAAGGCAGACAGGGTACAACCCTGTCTCACTCTCCTTACACTCCTCACCTGTCCAGTCACTAAATTTCCCAGCCGGTATACTGCACATGTATTCTCATAAAAACTTTTCACGATGTTCACCATCTTCTCACTAAAACCAATTTTTCAGCACGTCTAGCAACCTCCTACGGTCTACTCTATCATACGCCTTCTCAATATCCAAAAATGCAAGATACACCTTTTTATTTTCCTTCCCCTCTCTTACAATTACTTCACTTAGCACAAACAAATTATCTTCACCACGTCTATCTCTCCTAAAACGGTGCTGTTCCTCCCTCATTACTCTTTGTTCTTCTACCACATGTTTCATCCTTTCATTTAAGATTCCACAAAAAATCTTACTGTGTCAGCCAGCGCAATAGGTCGATAATTTTTTAGTCCTTTCATATTCTTATGTCCACCCTTATGCAATAAAACTACATTACATTTATTCCACTCATCTGGGACTTTTTCACTCTTCCATATCTCATCAAACAAACATCTCAACATTTCAATTATACTCTCACCACTATGCTTATAGAACTCATATGGAATTTCATCAGGGCCACTTGCCTTCCTATTTTTCACCTTTTTAAAAAAGTTCCAATCTCCATACACGTAATTTCATCTATGTCCCCAATCTGAAGAGTTACTGGTTCTTCATCCATCAAAGGTTCATTCATTCCACCAATGTCTTCCCAAAAGTCCAGAACTGCCTTCACCATTTGTCCATGATCACTCACTTTGCATCCATCAACTACTAATTCATGGATTTGTACTTCATTAATTCTGTTATTACCTTGTATGAAATTATACCACTCTCTAATTCCATCTGGACCCTTGTTTCTGAGATTTTCAACTTTTTGTCTCATCTTTCATACATCATTCTTTTTACCTTCTTTTGCTGAGCTTTGTATTCATCCCATGCATCTTGCCATTCCACTTCTGCAATCCTATGTCTTTCAACCAATTTTCGCATTTGGCGTTTTTTTATTCAAAAACTTTCTTCTCATTCGTTCCTCCTTTATCCCTCTCGTAAACCACTTGGCTTTACCAGTAAATCTTAAACACTTTACTTTCCCAATCATCTGCTCTGCTGTGGCATACAACATTTTTGCCATCTCTTTGTTCATGTCATTTACATTCCCATTTCTATTCCATACACGTCTTCCAAGCTCTTTATCAAATTTTTCCCAGTTTGCTGCTTTCGAACACCACTTTTCCTTTACAATGCTCATTTCTTGCATAACCTCTTTTCCACCCCATTTGTACTTAAGAACAAGCATTCGGTGATCAGTATCAATCTCAAATTCATTTTTATCCACATACATTTCTCCGACATGTTGTCGTCTTGCTTCATGATTCACTAACATACAGTTAACCCTTTAGCGACCAATTTGTTTTTCTAGTTTCTACGTCTAAGCTCACGAAGACCGTCTGTACACTGATGCAATGAAGCACGCTGAGAGCCAGGCACCCAAAAGAACGACGCTGTAACATGCCGCCGCGTTCAAACCTAGTAGCAACCTTATATTGCTCACTGTTTAATTATCAGAACAATTCTCCCAAAGACCGTAAAAGACGACCGAATTGTCCTTTTAGTCGCTAAAGGGTTAATTGCTGCTTTCTACTCCTTACTCTCCTATGTATGCAAACCATTCCCTATTGTGACATTCAAATTTTCAAACTTATTTCCTTCACAGAACTCAATCAATTTACGACCATTTTCATTTACTTTCTCTCCCAGTATACCAATATGGCCATTCATGTCTCCTATTACAATCACTGGGAACCTGCTAAATTCTTGCACTACTCTTTCCAGTATGGTATACTTCTTCACATTCTCTTCCTGGGCTAGTGGTCCCATGGTTGTCCTATAACACACAACTAGAATAATACATTTATTTGCTTGCACTTTTTCACATCTCATTACCAAAATATCTTCACTCTCAAGTTCATTCCCAACCCAAATTTCTTCCAATTTCCAATTTAAAGCGTTCTTTACAATCAGTCCTACTCCTCCACCCTTCTTCTGCTACTTAACACGACCTTTACCTATCATTTGATATTTATTTTCCTTACACACCAACCTCACCCAATCTCGCATCCGAGTCTCTACTACACCTACACAGTCTAGTCTTCCCTTCTCAAATTCTTCTGCCAGGTCATCAAACCTTCCTACCTTCCATCCACATACATTTATGCATCCAAACTTTACAACATTATTAGTACATTCCTTTACTCTTTTTTCATCAACTTGCTTTCAGTCCATTCTACCCTCCATGAGATGAGTGGCCCTGATCCAGCGAATGAATCTCTGGGAGAGTTTTGTCTCCCCTTTTTGCGAAAGGAGGACTCCATCTTCCAAGAAACACCCTGCCTGGATCAAATCATCCATATCCAGGAAGCTAGAACCGACCTCACGCTTCCGTATACTCTCCGCTTTCATAGCAAGTACCTTCTCATGCAAATCTCTATTAACCTCTTTGTGCAACCGTTCATACTCCTCATTACACACCGGTCTTCTCAACAAACTTGTGACAGCCACTCTGACATTCTTCTTTTGTTTTCTTTCAACCACTTTCATTATTACATTCACTGTTGCTTCCCTTCCATTCTCCAGCAGTCCATTTCCACCTGTGTGTACTATCACCATGCCTTCATTCATGTCATCAATAACCTTTTCAGCATACTCACAGATTTCTTTTACTCGTTTTCCTCTCATACTTGTACATCCACTACTTCCACCCATCCTTACATACCTATCAACGTTCCTAACCATGCTATCCCCACATATTCTTATCACTGGCCTCACTCTACCTTGCATTCTTCTCTCTTTCTATCATGCTCACCTTTCATCACATTCATCTCATTTACCCTTCCACCCACTTTTATCCACGGACCATTCATCTTCTCATTTATTCTATTCCGTTCATTTTCATCTATTCCATTCTTTTCAATCATCCTCCTTCCATTCCCTTTTGCCCAGGGCCCATTCATCTTCTCATTTACTCTACTCCGTTCATCTCCTTCACTTACACGCCTGACGCTATCATTTACATCATCATCCCCCCTCCTTTTACTCCTTACATCTTCTCCTCCTTTCAGCTTCCTTCCATTCTCCAACTCTCTCCTGAGAAACACAACCTCTGCCTTCAGCCTTTTAATTTCCTCCTCCTTCTTCATGTTTACCTCAGCCATTTTCACTCTTTCCTCCACCATACACTTTCAGCAACCAAACACTTATTTACTCCTCTCACTCTGACTCATCTCAGTTAAGCCCTTGCATGACTCCAGATCCACCCACATCTTACACATCCTGCACTCAATCATGCTACGAGATCCTGCCTTCTTAGACTTACCGACAGCCATTCTGTGTCCAAATTTATTAGAACTAATTTGCTCTCACCTAGAAATAACAACAAAGCACACTGCCTGTATTCTTCATATATCTATTAAAACATTCACTCAAGTCAAAAGCATTCACCAAGCTAAAACAGTCAATCAAGCCAAGGCAGTCAAGCCAAACCAATTCAGCTAAACAGTCAATCATGCCAAACTGCCAAAACAGTCAATTAAACCAAACTGTCAGTCAATAACTATCAATCAGTGCAATAGATTACTATTGCAACCTGCTATGCCACCACTGACACGCTGGTATGCCACCACTGACACGCTGGTATGCCACCACTGACACGCTGGTATGCCACCACTGACACGCTGGTATGCCACCACTGACACGCTGCTATGCCACCACTGACACCACTGACCTTGGCCTGGAAGGACATCTTGAGGCACAGATGGCATATATTATGACAACAGGACGTGGTGACAGGTGACAGCAACACCTCCTGGCAACACACACAGCTGAACTGTCGCACCACCTCCTGGATGAAGCCCTGCAACACAACACAACGTCAGGCAACACGAGACCTGTGTGTAGGCAACACGAGACCTGTGTGTAGGCAACACGAGACCTGTGTGTAGGCAACACGAGACCTGTGTCTAGGCAACACGAGACCTGTGTGTAG
This sequence comes from Trinorchestia longiramus, assembly GCA_006783055.1. Classification (NCBI taxonomy): domain Eukaryota; kingdom Metazoa; phylum Arthropoda; class Malacostraca; order Amphipoda; family Talitridae; genus Trinorchestia; species Trinorchestia longiramus. Next base: position 35,667 of record VCRD01005223.1, read on the forward strand.
GCAACACGAGACCTGTGTGTAGGCAACACGAGACCTGTGTGTAGGCAACACCAGACCTGTGTGTAGGCAACACGAGACCTGGCTGTGTATAGTGGGCTCCTGTACAAGGCAGTGGTGCCACCACTGACACCACCTACCACTGACACCACCTACCACTGACACCACCTACCACTGACACCACCTACCACTGACACCACCTACCTGGTGTCCAGCTGTGCTGGCAGCAACGGTACATGCTGACCACAGCTTCTTGTTACGAATGTCAGCAGCAATGGCAGCAGCAGTGTCAGCAGGTACTACGTACTTCACTGGTGCTGACGTCGCATTCCTGACCTTCTTGCTGCCAGCGTCAGCTCCTTTCTCCTTGTCCTGCAAACTTTGCAACGTCAGCAACTTGTGCAGCAGAGCTAAACACAACAAACACAGAGAATCACACAACACAACAAACACAGAGCATCACACAGAACACAACACACAACAAACACAGAGCATCACACAACACAACAAACACAGAGCATCACACAGAACACAGAACACAACACGGAGCATCACACAACAAACACAGAGCATCACACAGAACACAACACAGAGCATCACACAACAAACACAGAGCATCACACAACACAACAAACACAGCATCACACAGAACACACAACACAACACACAGGACACCACGTCTCCAGTATCACTATTGGTTGAGCACACAGCCAATCAGCTCCCTTCTTGTTCCTTGAGTTCTGTGAGGCCCAGTCCAACCCTTCCGTCCTCTTGTCTGTCACACACCACCTGGCAGACACTCCAGTCTGTCACACACCACCTGGCAGACACTCCAGTCTGTCACACACCACCTGGCAGACACTCCAGTCTGTCACACACCACCTGGCAGGAGCTCGAGGCTCTGGCAGAGGTATTGTCAGTCAATCAGTAGAGCTGAACATCATCACCTGTTCCTTGTTGCGCTTCCTCTTCACCGCAGCCAGCTGCTGGGGGCCTGCATACTCAGCTGGACACTGCAATACATCAGTTGGTCAGTCCTTTGTCTTCTACAGCAACACTACTTAAGCCTAGTCTTCTACAGCAACACTACTTAAGCCTAGTCTTCTACAGCAACACTACTTAAGCC
>VCRD01005224.1:22778-42925 GCA_006783055.1 Trinorchestia longiramus
AATATTGCGTGATTGCGGTACTATATATATAAATTACATGTGTGATAATCTTGTTATTCTTTGATGTCATATGTAATAGAGATCTTATTATTGTTTTTGACTTGGTGTTCTTTGATGCCATGCATAATAAAGATCTTATTAGTGTTTTTGACTTGGTATTCTTTGATGCCATGCATAATAGAGATCTTATTAGTGTTTTTGACTTGGTATTCTTTAATGCCATGCATAATAGAGATCTTATTATTGTTTATGACTTGGTATTCTTTAATGCCATGCATAATAGAGACCTCTGTGTGTGTACAGGCGCTGGAATCTCGTACTGTTCTCAGTATTTTGGGAAGACAATTACAACGCTGGATGTGCTCTGTACAAGGCCACCACACCACACCTCAAGCCTCGCTATGTCACCTTCTTTCAAGAACGAGTGTTGGACGTGGGAGTGTGTGGACATTTCTGCAACCTGGAGACGCTGGTCACAAACTTTGATGTTAATGATGAAGAATGGGACGAGCAAGGTAGGCAGAGAGAGCAGTTTAGGTCCAAAAATAGGGGCGCCATGGGCATGATTTAACACGTTTTTTGTGAACGGGAGAGTTTCTAATGTATGAGAGATTTCTTGTAACTAAGTGTACAGAGTAAAGATTTTCATTATTCTGGCTATCAGAAGAAACTCGTTAATATGAGGATTGTTGCTAGTGTTGTAAAGGGTTCTTCTTGGCCTAGTCACGTAATTTATTTCATGCTATTTTCATTATTGTGAAGTGAATTATTGCTCTTACACGAGCTAGATATGCGAAAGCGAGGATGTTTAGCTGATTTTTGTTTCCACTTTATGTTCCGCAACATTTTTTTCTATATAGTTTCTCGAAACGTGCAAGTTTCAAAGAACGAAACTCGTACTTCAATATAAATATGTACATACATTAATTAATAGTTTCTTATTAACTAGTTTTAGTGACATCATTCATTCAAAAACAGACAATTACAGTTGCTAAGAAAACTCTAGTCTGAAACAGAATTTTCGAGCGTTTGTTACCTGTAAAGTTTATTTATCATTCGAGTTGTCTCAAAAAGTTGTGTCAAATTAAGTGATCGCCTGAACCAATTAATGCCTACAATTCCAATTGGAAAGTTAACTTGCCACATCAAAAAAGTTATATTAGTTCAATACTGTGAAATCTATTATTAGAAATGGAATGCAACCGCAACGAGGCGAATACTGAACATGTTCTGAACAAGTTACAGCTTCCTACAATGCTTCTTGCGATATTCTATTTAAATTATACAACGGTTTTGATACGGCAAGTTGACTTGCCAGCCGGCATTAATGGATTAATGACATGGTATGTATGATAATATGATCACATGTGCCCTGAGATAATCATTCCCTTTAGTCTCATATCCTAATTGTTTCGTTCAAAATTACGGTAAAATTTCATAAAATTAGTAACAATGAGTGGTAATTTACACACAATAGCTAATTTACACAGCTAAGGTGTTCATCAAGCCTGCACTGCACTCAAAAGTAACAGAACTCTGAGAACATGTTCCTGTTCTGCTTGTTTACACGCAGATGAACAGCTTATGAACAACCAGTGAACAGCTTGTGGTTGTGTAGCGTCTCTTACCGGAAAAAAAGGTCATTTAAATTGTTCACCGTCACTGATGTATGCCTTATGCCATTTTATCCTTCGTATACATTGTAACCCTGACTTGAATATAAATAATGAAAAATTATTTTAAATGCTGAAGAAAGTCAGTTCAAAACTTTGATGAATTTCGCTTAAAAGGTTCAAAGAGCAAACGTGTTGTACTGAAATTACGAAATCAGCAGCAGCGTAAAACTTTAAGGGTTCAAGTAAAATTTGTGTCGGTGTAAGCTTGTGTTCAGTGTTGCCATGGCAGCACGTGGAACACCTGAAGGCAGCACGTGCAGCGCCTGAAGGCAGCACGTGCAGCGCCTGAAGGCAGCACGTGCAGCGCCTGAAGGCAGCACGTGCAGCGCTTGAAGGCAACTGAACTTTCGTGTGGGAAACTGAAAAACCAATATGCATAAAACTATATTTAACTAAACCTTCAACTAAAAACGAAATGTTCAATTTCTACAGCCGCCCTCGATATAATTCTTAATGTATATATCATTACTCGTATATTTACTATATATTTCAAGTTCAGTGGAATGCTACAGGTAATTAGGATTAACTGTAGTCTTAATTATCATAATTCCTCAGCAGTGGCAGTGAGTTAATACGTAAACAGAAAGCTAATGAGTTAAACGATAAATTTTGCTGCTTCGTCAACACATTTTCGTTATTTACTCTATTTCCTTTTACCTGAACCTACAAATCCGTCCGATCATTTTACCGAATCCAGTTCGACTACACTACAGGGTGTCCATAAAGTCTCTTTACCATTTTAAAACTTGATTACAAATGCAATTGATAAGATATTTTATTCAGATTTGTTCTTTGGTATTCAGTGTTTATTTAAGTTTTTAATCACATTTTCCATTTGTGTGTTTGAGAGATCGTGTTTGTGAAAGAGGTGCTGTTGAGACTTTATAAGAGATTTTATGGACACCCTGTAAATCTTAATCCATCACAGAAGCCAGAAATTGATTTAAACCGTGTATTTGGCTACCAGTTTTGACACCATCCTGACAACTTTGATACTTACTGCTATTTCCTCTAAGACGCGTGACTTAAAACTTGAATGACCATCTCCTGATACCGTGTATCACTGCTGAGATCGCTTGTGTTGCGGTGGTTAAACTAGGAATATAATGATGGTAAGGCGAACTGACGAGGACAGACACAATCAGCAGAACCCCACACACCACGCAATCCCAGTCTCTCCAAATTAAACTGTAGGGAAATTTCATTACGGAACATATCTGGTCAATACTGCGTATTTTTAGTAAATACAATTCATCCTGCACTTGAAATACTGCTCCACATTGAGGTGTGGTGGTACACATTTTCGTGCCTCCGAAGAGGTCATGTTTAACCCTTTGAGGCACAAGATTTGAGCGTAAAAAAAGGATAAATATACCTAAATTGGTGGGTTACTCAGTACCTCACCGTGCCCTAAAGGGTTGATGCTTGGTGGTACAGAAAGCATACCACTTTTTAAAATTGAGTTCCTGCGTTGCTTAGCAGCTCAAAATTTGTACCACCATCATAAATGTTAAGGAATATCCCTATGAATCAATAACTTTTTGAGCATCTTACACATTTTTCTATCAAAAGTATGAGCCTGAAAGAGTTAAGAAAACGTACACTTGCACAGCGGAGCGCCAAGTCCCCTGAGTAACATTGACGGGCCAAGCTGTGGTGTCAGTGGAGTGGCTAGGATTCTCTAGTGATGTTAGGTGCTTCAGGTATCAAAATACATTGAGAACGCAATACAAATACAAAATTTTAATACAACAAACGAAATACTTGAGTATACGGAGATTCCAAACTTTGAATGTACAAAACATTCAGTGCTGAAATACTAAGAGAATGGTACTACCACAACTGGATATGTAGACGAGTTTAAGTAATAGGTGTTCTCGAAAAAATGAAAGTTTTTAGAAAACCTAGTTAAAGTAAGAAAACCTTCGTTTTCACACCGTACATATTCAACATTCATTTAACTATGAAGCACAGAAATATCCACCGGGAAGACATTTTCTTTATGGGTTTTACTTGAGAGGTAAAAACAAAAGAAAAATGACGCTTTGAACAGCAGCAGAACTCAATTTATATGAACACAAGTTTGAAAATGAGAGACAAAACACTCAAGTTTGAAAAAGAGAAACAAAGCAGTCAAGTTTGGAAAAGAGAAACAAAGCAGTCAAGTTTGGAAAAGAGAAACAAAGCAGTCAAGTTTGAAAAAGAGAAACAAAGCAGTCAAGTTTGAAAAAGAGAAACAAAGCAGTCAAGTTTGAAAAAGAGAAACAAAGCAGTCAAGTTTGAAAAAGAGAAACAAAGCAGTCAAGTTTGAAAAAGAGAAACAAAGCAGTCAAGTTTGAAAAAGAGAAACAAAGCAGTCCACAATATCACAGACGAAAGCCAAGAGAGAGTCGAACCATCAGGCGGGTTCAGCGCTAGTCTTGAAGTGACATGCCCTGATCATGAGCATCTGTAACATGATGAAGATGGGCGCCAGTACAGCAGAGAACTCCAAGCCCCCTGGGTCCTCCAGTCTCCTACACAGCAGGAACTTGAAGATAAAGCTAAGGGCTATCATGCCCGTGCTCCACATGGTGCGCAGAATGCCAGGGCGGAGCATGGAGTACAAGTACATGCGGATGAGCACGATGATGCAGAAATAAGCGTTGAGAGAATCACTCATGAACATGGGGGACAGGATGGCCAGCCATGATAGGTCTGAGAAGAGAGCGCCTGTCAAGCGTAGCATCACTAGCACTGAAGTAATCGTGCCGCACACCAGAAACAGCAGCAACTGCACACACATGTATGACTGCATCAATATATCGATAGATTAGATACAAAATGGAAGTTCTGTATATATTAATGAAAAGCATTAATTTAAAACACAATAATTCGTCGTACATTTTTAATACATTCATCTTTAAAATAATGTCAAATTAGTCCCATCTAAACCGTGGAATTTTCACGGGAACTGTAGAATATATAAAAGGACTATATATATGGAAACTTTTTCGTCTTTTCAGACGGTCTTACAACAACAAGCCAAAAATAGATCACAGAACAGTACAGACTGACCAGACAACTACCAACTGCAATAACCACGCACAAAGAACAGTATACTAACAAAGCAAGGAACAGAAATACATTTATTCATTCACAAAGTAGGTACATTAAAAATGTCAAGGTCTTTAAGGTGAACTGCATAAATAATTTTTCACTAATTATTGTGTAACTCTGATTATAGATCATATCATTTCGATAGCATGACGAATATGTAGAAATTCCTTCGTAATATGGGCAAGTCTCATAAGGCACAAAACATTTTTTGCAACCATCTGATGTTTGTTCGTGCACAGTATGTAAAAAGGCACCTGAAAATGACCCCCAGAATAACATTTTCAAACAATCGCCTTTATTCGGACTCCAGATATGTCAAAGACTCAAACTCGGTTCTCTTAATGTTATTTTGTGCCTACACACACAGACAGATCTATATATTCAGGCGTAATAGTGGCGCTAGAGAGTACTATAATCAAATATAGTACAGGGTGTCCATAAAGTCTCTTATAAAAGTCTCTCATAAAGTCTCAACAGCACCTTTTTCACAAACAGGATCCCTGAAACACACAAATGCAAAATCTGATTAAAAACTTTAATAAACACTGAATAAAATCGAACAAATCTCAATAAAATATCTTATTAATTGCATTTGCAATAAATTTTTGAAATGGTTAAGAGACTTTATGGACACCCTGTATAATCAACGAAAACTATTTTTAACTAAATACACATCCGGCAAGCCGTGTGAGTTCATGTGTTACTCTATCTAATTTGTTGCACAAACTCAACTTCTGAAGGTTACGAATACTGGCAAGCAAGGAGCAACCGAGTGGACTTCAAATTACTTATCTTATGATAAGGAAAATAAAAACCAAAAAATAACTAAAACAGACGAAAGTCAGCCGCTAGCTCTATAGATGAAAGACTCATACTATAACCTATCAGTGCCGATGATCTTGTAATAATTCTGTTTGTTCTTTCCTTAGTTACTTAGTCCGTCCGTTATGCTTTGGTCGAGCTTGCAGTATCGTAGCTACCGAATTCCTCAGTGTAACTTTAAAAGATGGCCTTTATATGCATTGATATGTTTGACATTTTTATAAACTTCCCAATTGTAAAGTAATAACTTGCTCAGATTATAGCCTAAGAACTACACAATGGAGCGATGATTGGAAGCTGCTTGCAATAGAATTAGACTCTACAGGCAGAGAATAAGGAATGAACAACGGCAGGAAATCCTTGAGAGGGAGAGGCAACGTCAGCAAGTGAGGCGAGCTGTAATGAACGATGTACAACGTGAAGAGCACCTTCAGCGAGACAGTCGACGAAAGCAAATCATGCGTGGAAATATGGACGAGGAGCAGCAATCACAGTACCGCGAGCAGCAAAGAAATTCATCCCGGCAAAGAAGGGAAAATATGGATGAGGAACAGCGGGCACAGTACCTTGAGCGGCAGAGAAATTTATTTCAGCAAAGAAAACAGAACATGAATGAAGAAGGCAGAATGAATTATCATCAAAACCAAAGAGAGAGATATAGGCAGGGAATTGAAAATATGAATCCTGGTGAAGTTAACCATTCAAGACGAAATCCATTGCAAAAACAGCGCATCAGAAGAAATGGACCAGTCGTTTACATTGCTAATATTGATATAGAACCATTTGACATTGGTGAAATGAATGTGAGATGTGAGTACTGTGATGCACTTAGATTTAGGAATGAAAATAAGAACTGTTGCCACAATGGAAAATTAAGTCCCCTTGCATTGCAGCCTCATCCTGAGGCTCTAAGAGATGGACACTATTTTATAGAAATGTTAAGAAACACACATATTTGCTGCGTTTTATGGGTTTTTCTGTCCAAAACACTAATTCTTTGCACTATCCAGAAGAGTATGTTTTATCAAAACACATTTCTTGATTAAATATATTTCTCATCCCGTGAAATTTCCACGGGTCCTGCTAGTCCTATATAACTGAGGCGTATAGTAACAGTGACGTAAGCGCCACAAACGAAAATGCGATAAAAACGCAGTCAAAGTTTTGCGACTTTCAGAATGCGATGTCTGCATTGAATTAAGTTAAAAAACTAGAATTGGTCTTAAAATGACTGTGAGCATGTCTGCAATCATGCTACTTATGTGAAATAATTCAGTTATGTGTGCATTTTGAAATATGAAACGATGATTGCGTCTTTCTCCAATTAAAATTCATACTGTACAACAAATTGGTGTACCACATTACATAGAAATAGTAATAACACCTCGAAAATCCATAAAGAGACACCCCAAAGGTATTGTTTGTTATTTTATACACTAAGATAAGTATATTTAAAGATAAGTACGACAAGATAGTACGATAATAGACCAATAGTATTGAGGATAATGAATAAGTAAATAAAACAAAAAAATTCCAAACCTGCAAAATTTCGTCTGAGACCCCCAAAGGTACTGTTTGTTAATATAATTATATAACTTATATAATTATAATTCTCTAGTCCACTGAAGCTCCATGTCGCTTGTGACAAATTGTAATGTTGTTTACACAAATTTTCGACCTCTGCGCGCCTTGATTTTATTCTCCGACGACTTTTCTTATGTACCAACTTTATTGGAAATATACGTTTTTGTTTTGTTTGTTGACTTCCCCGGCTAGCTGACGTCGAGACGCAGATAGTGGTAAAATAATCCTGATTTTGCCCAGAGTGTCGCTTACGTCACTATGTTACTGTACGCCTCAATAGAGAAGGTGAAGTCCATTAGAAATCTTTCATTTTAGTCCCATATTCTAAATGTTTCGTTCTAAATTAGGGTAAAATTACCTTAAAATTATTAAAGATAAGTGGTAATTTACGAAATATTTTGATCAGTCTGAAAATAATTTCGTGGTTAGAAGCTTAATTCCAACTTACCTCGAGTAGGGAGAGACCAAACCAAAGCGTCAGTTCATTGGAGGAGAATAACATGATTACTGGACGGTGCTGTACGTCCTTTACTGCACACACACGCTGGGTGAAGTCCTTTCAGGGGTGGTGACTAGAGTGTCATGCTAGTCAGAGTGGTGACTAGAGTGTCTTGCTAGTCAGAGTGGTGACTAGAGTGTCATGCTAGTCAGAGTGGTGACTAGATCAGGTGTGTGATGCTGGTTCAGAGATCACTGCCATTGACAACACAATGAAAATCATGTGAATTCTCTCCCACAACTCTTTTAGATATTATATGATCAATATATATTCTCTCTGATAAGGCAAAACAAAAGGAACGTGAAAATTAGGTAAAACTGCAAGTTATTCAAAGCAGAGTTTAAGAGAGAAGAATACAGAGCTTTTAAATTTTCCTAAACTATTCATTTTGTATCTGGAAGCACTTTTAAAATACAAAAATGTCGACACAAGAAAAAAAACGTTGCAAGAAGTCGCTTGTTTGATACACAGGCCTCCACTAGCGAGAGAAATACGAGAGGTATATACGTTAACAACTTTCTGTAACAAGCATTGCTAATTTGACAACGAAAAGCTAGCAATGTCACCACAAAGTGCTAATTCCTTAAACTAAACCGAAAAGAAACGAAGACATTGGCAGCGTCAGTATACACGGTGTCAATAAAGTCTGAACTGCACCTCTTTCACAAACAGGATCCCTGAAACACACAAATGCAAAATGTGATTAATAACTTTAATAAACACTAAATACAACAGAACAAATCTGAATGAAATAGCTAATCAATTGCATTTGTAATAAACATATGAAATGGTAAAGAGACTTTATAGACATCCTGTATTTTCCCGTAAAAGTTCAGGTGTGCCATAAATTCAAGTCTCCAATAATTTCCTCCAGCACACTTCATATTATTATTATTATTATTATTTTCCGAATTCAATTACAGCAGGCACCCCATACTATTTCACATGTTCATTAACTGGAAACTGGGACTGCATTAACTGGAAACCGGGACTGCATTAACTGGAAACTGGGACTGCATTAACTGGAAACTGGGACTGCAGTAACTGGAAACTGGGACTGCAGTAACTGGAAACTGGGACTGCATTAACTGGAAACTGGGACTGCATTAACTGGAAACTGGGACTGCAGTAACTGGAGGACGCTGAGCTGCCCGGGGGAGCGCGTCACAAGCCCCTGCAGCCTGAGACTGCTTGTGCGGGTCATACTGTACTGTAGTGTACAGTACTGTACAGTACAGTACACTACAGTACAGTAGAAAAGAGTGGAATTGAAAAGGATAGAATAGGCAAAAGAAACGAGCAGTTTGGCCCATTCTTGGGTTGCTACCGAAGTCCCATGCCGTCTAAAGTATAGGCATCAATCACGCACGTACACCTCACGTAATCACGTAAGCTAATTCAGTCACGAACAAGCATTTCACTCACGCACAGGCATTTCAGTCTCGCGCATTTATCTCAATCATACACTGGCCCTGGGAGTTAGGGACATGAAATCAGCACGTTATAAAACTGGAGGTTCCTAATCCAATATTCCTGATGTTTAGTACGACGTAGTATGCAAAATATTACCTCATTGCACAGGACTCAGGTATGAACATTCAGGCACCGGTTATTACCTTCAATAATGCTTGTAATACATGCATACCCGTTCTGATTTCAGTTCAATAATTTTTCTTCAGTAATAGATAGGAAGTAATGGGACGGACACACACAGATACAGAGAGATGGAGATACATAGTCTATTATATGTGTAGATTGGACGACTTTTGCAGCGTGACTCAATATCTATAGAAAACAAAATTTGAACGAAAAATAGAAGTATGGAAAAGGCATGTACAGTATTCTGAAGTGTTTGAATTAGATCGTCCACTGAACAAGCCCGAATAATACAGGATGTCCATGAAGTCTCTTTACCATTTCACAAATTTATTACACATGCAATTGATAAAATATTTTATTCAGTTTTGTTCTATTGTATTCAGTGTTTCTTAACGTTTTTAATCACATTTTGCATTTGCGTGTTTCAGGGATCCTGTTTGTGAAAGAGGTGCTGTTCAGACTTTATGAGAGACTTTTATAAGAAACTTTATGGACACCCTGTACATTGACAAGAAGAAACACTACAAACCTGCACTTTCCCAGGGGCAAAGTTGAAAGAAAATTAATGTTTGAGAATTAGAAAACTTTACTGAAGATCAAACAACGACATATAGAAGCTGCGGATACATACACGTAACTTAATTAGGAAATTTTACAAGTTCTGCTACAGCGCTCTTTGAAATCACGGTGACGTTCGTCAAGGCGTTGGAAGATTTTACCAAAAAGGTAAAATTTTATCTCCCCAAAACAGTATTTCCTTGAATAGTGCAATCATAGCCACCTGCAAGACTCACAGTACAATCTCAACTGCCCCCAAACACTCCAGATTCCTCTACAAAAAATGAATAAAGAAGAAAAGTATTCATCACAAAAAATATGCCCATCTTCGCAGAGATAGAACGTACTTGCAATAACACCACCGTTCTTAACTGCATTATTATTTTATATTTCTAGTTTTCTTAACTGCATTGAACAGGATCAAAAACATCCATGTCCTCCACAGCGTGACATTGGGGTTAACATAGTTGGTGTGTTAACATCGTTGGTCGGGTAACACTGTTATTATATTCCTGGTTTAACCACCACAACACAAGCGATCTCAGCAGTGATACACGGTATCAGGAGATGGTCATTCAAGTTTTAAGAGTCACGCGTCTTAGAGGAAATAGCAGTAAGTATCAAAGTTGTCAGGATGGAGTCACAACTGGTAGCCAAATAAACGGTTTACATATCTCAAGAAGTAAACATTATGGGAAGTAACATTCCCAACTTCATAAGGTTCACTGAATATTGGTAATAGTTCAGAATTACTGGCACTAGAGCCCCCAGTTTTGACAGCTACACTCAGATATACAGGGTATCCATAAAGTCTTTTATAAAAGTCTCGCATTTAATCTCAACAGCACCTCTTTCACAACTGCAACACACAAATGCAAAATGTGATTGAAAACTTTAATAAACTCTGAATACAAAAGAACAAATCTAAATAAAATATCTTATCAATTGCATTCGTAATAATTTGTTGAAATGGTAAAGAGACTTTATGGACACCCTGTACATATTGGTTCGAGACGCTAAAGACACTACACTCCAAACACACTTTTTGCTCTGATTATCAGCTTTACGTCAAGTGGAAGAGAATTAATCGCCCCAAACTAAGTTTATTTAATGCCTTTTGTCTCGTTCGTCGATTTCTGTACTGCTTCTATGTTCAGACACACAACACATACAATTGTTTCAATATACACACACGTATACAGAAGACTAGCAAGCACTGGCCCTGATGTAGCTCCACCTCCCTCCTTCTTCAACTATTTCATTTGTGAATATGAGCAGCGAATTCTTGCAAGATGAGCTCAACATTCATCTTATCAGTATTCACAAGGTGATATAATTAACGTTTAGTTAGTGTTTTTAGTGCACGTTGCAACGGAAGTAGCTTGTGCGCCTCAAAAAAACAAATGGAATATAAAAAAACACGTGAAACGCGTAAAAAAAACTTGCTCCATACGTAGACTAAGCGCACACAAGGCTAGTGACAGAGAATGAGGCCTGCCAAATAATAAAATAATTCATTAGTAATTTCCCACAACTAGAGATGCTGCGAACCAAAATCCAAAATTCATCGCATAAATCTAACATATAAACCCAACGAGAAATATTACGCTAGCGCAGTGTTTCTCAAAGTTTTCTCAATCACCGCTCCCTTAGGTCACTTTCATTTTCCACCGCCCCCTAATGATTATATTACTGTATATTATACAGTAATATACGCCCCCCATTCAAGGCGTACCCTCCTACCGCCCCCTTGCATTTCCTCAACGCCCCCAGGGGGGCGGTACGGACCACTTTGAGGAACACTGCGCTAGAAGATACTCTGAATAGAATAATTAATAAGCCTAAGAAACGCTAATAATTCGGTGCATTTAATAGAGAAAATTATAGACTGGCACACTTAATCCTTGAAAATACGAACAATACGAAGGAATAATTAACCTATACACGACATGGTTATATAAAATAAGTTCTTCATGTTAAATACCTCTACAAGTACACAAATAATACAGAATAGGAAGCATGAACACGATATCCATGAACTGGCTCATTAATGCACAGCGTCCAAAAAAATGAACGCAGGAACAATGCTGTTTTTTAAATAATTTAAAAATGTAAAAGCGCTTACGAGTTAAACCCTTTCGCTACTGTTGGGTAAACATGTCCTAAACAAACTTTAAAAATCACTCCCTTTAGTCCCACATCCTAAAAGTTTCGTTCAAAATTACGGCAAAATTACATAGAGATTAGTAAAGATAAGTGGTAATTTAAGCAATATTTTGATCAGTATGAAAAAAATTTGGTCGCTCCAGGTTAACTGAAAGAGTTAGCTAGTGTCAGTAGACCAAGTTCAAGGTGGCTGCTTCACGGCCACCAGACATGAACTACCGATAAGAGGACATTTCTCTTTAGGGCACCGATAAGAGGAACATTTTCTCTTTAAACACCTGATGTTCGAGAACAATGTTCCACCAAGTAAAAAAACTCCTACTAGTCAAATTAGCCACACTGTAGACGCCCCTCCCAAGGTTAATGTTGAGTTCATGAGGAACCAGGGGGAGTTAGCCCTTGATTATTCTGCACACTCGAGATCAAAACAAGGTTGGATCAATGGTATCGGTCATTTGTTCAAAACAGTGTTCGGAACAGCGACGGACGACGATGTTGAGTTAATTAAGAAAAAGATTGGGAATCTTACAGAGAACCTGCTGACTTTCAAATACGAAGAAAAAACACGTAGAGGTTATTTGACGGCAATGATCACGAAGGCATTTCAGGACCTTGAGGTCGTTCTAAATTTTACGCGTCTTGATGAGTTAGCCATCCTCGTAACGGATCACTTCGTAATCTTTGGTGAATTGGTCACGGAGGCGGAAACAATTATTTTGCATTTGTTATCGATCCAACGTCAACTCCAAACAGAACGAACATTGCTCGGCAAGGGTATCGTACCTAAATTATTTGGGGAGCGAAAAAATTTCCGAGGTTACAATTACCGTGGGGAAATGATCTGACGATCGCTGACGCTTATATGACAACCTATCCCATCTTGTCCGATGCCTGCTATATTATTCTGGTACCAATGATAGATCCCCACAGTGTGGCTGCTCCACCGGGTCTCACTAGCTGGTAAAGAAATGGTAAATCAGAGGCAAAGAAAACAGAATTTCCCGCTGTACGTAACACGAAGCACGGACGATACCTCCAAACAATAGTCATGAAAATGAACGTATATGAAGAAGAGTTTGCCAAAACATACAATTTATAAGAGTCATGGTTACATCGGGAATTAAGCTCACCTAATGAATAACTTAGAGTAGAAATTAAGACTACTTTTCGAAGTGAAGCATCACAAAATAAATAAATGGCATTAGTACAGCAGAACACAACACAAAGAGAGAGCTACGAGAACACCAACACACAACACAACAACCACTGCAGTTTGGAAACACTGGCCATACAGTAGACGCATGTGACGTTCACATTCATGTTTCAAAATGAGGCGTTCTAAACAACATTAAATAGTAATACATAAGTTAGTATTCGTAACAAACATGTTGTTAGTATTGGTAACACATGTTGTTAGTATTGGTAACACACATGTTGTTAGTATTGGTAATACATATTGCTAGTATTAATAAAAATGAGAGATACATCCTGGTTTTGCCGTCAATTAAATTTATTATGCCAGAATAAAAAAAATTTAAAACTCCAGGTCGGGATTTTTCATGTCACGTAGCAAAATACAAATTTCACGACACTGGGCAACTGAGTTGAGCTAACGTCATGGGAAAAGAAGAGACAATAATGATCTTCCTGGTCAGAAACAGTTATTGCACAGTGGGAAAAATATTCTGCGAATAACACACCGCATAATATTCAGGATATTAATTTTTTAATCATTGTTTCATGAATTTTTTTCAGGTATAATGTATAGCGCTGAAAGCATAATGCATGAATTAAATTTTTAGACTTTTTCCCTCTGCACCAACTGTTTCCGACCTCTGCGAGTAGAAAGAAGAAATAGAAACAGGCGCTCCTTCAAAATACCTAAAATCCTGACATTGACTCAGGGGACTACGGTCCGCAGCTCTCCCTTCACTTCAGTTATGCTCTTATTAATAAATTAAGTTATTAATTTTTGGCTACCGTGAAGCAGGCAAAATTTTTGGCTGACGTGAAGCAGGCGAAATTTTTTGCTGACGTGAAGCAGGCGAAATTTTTTGCTGACGTGAAGCAGGCGAAATTTTTTGCTGACGTGAAGCAGGCGAAATTTTTTGCTGACGTGAAGCAGGCGAAATTTTTTGCTGACGTGAAGCAGGCGAAATTTTTTGCTGACGTGAAGCAGACGCGCTTTTTGCATGCGTTACAAACTGCAAATGATTTCTACAATGAATATTCCTACGCACACCAAAAGAATTTATACAAGAACAGAATAAAAGTGTACCGACACTCATAAGAAAACTACTAAGCAATTGTAGCACACACATACAGCAGGAAAGTTTCATGCATATAACGAAAAATTTCACATATATACAATGGAAGATAAGCCACAATGATTGGGGGCCATCTCATTGAAAAAAGCTGTTAGTAGCACTCAAAAATAGGCATGAAATTACTATATTATTATTATATTCCTAGGTTAACAATGGGCATGAAAAATAACTTAAATAAAATACCGAACTGCCTTCAACAAAAGTGTTTTTTTCGTGTAAAACAAATGCTAATTTTTCGCAAGCCTCAGACTAGACAAAACTGGTCAAAATGGTTCATATATAATGCATATAAATTAAGCAATCTTAGTGACGTAATACACATTGCGTGAAAAGTAAACATCCAAGTAATAAATTACATTCGAATTACATAAGCCCTATAAAAACAAAGTTATTTTTTAGATGAATGAAAAATTACCTAAAAACATGAATGAAAAAATAATAAAATCCGTCTAGAATACAGGACTCACATGCCTTATTTCTATTGTACTTCAGGAACTCCAGTGGCCCATGTAGAACTAAATCAGCTTAGTTCATTATTTTGCCCGTAGAATTACTTGTTAACTATCCATACATTATTTCATTTTCATAATGAACATGCGAAGAACTATAGAAAAAATTAAACGGTCCTCCTGATAAGCCATTTATTGTACCTATCCTAGAATTTCAATAAAATACTTAAGTTTCTGACGAACTTGACAGTAAAGAGGATATTGCAAGACTTTCCATAAGAGAAGTGTATACAACAACACTAACCTACCATAGGATAACACTAGAATAGAATAGAATAGAATAGAATGATAGGAAACGAACCTTCTGGCCCATTCTTTGGGTCGGATAATCACTTCGATAATTATTCGGTTACCCAAGTCCCATGCCGTAATTCTAGCCGCGTCAACCATGGCGGCAGCGGGATTCGAACCCGGGTTTTCCCGCTCGCAAGCGGATTCGCTCACCAGTCGACCAAGCTGGTTCCATAATAGAAGTGTATACAATAACACTAACCTACCATAGGATAACACTAGCGGCATCGAGCAAATCAAATCCTGGGTGCAGCAACCACTAAATCGAGGGAGAATTCCTTAGCTGCCAAGCGATGGCGGAGCGAAAAATGTCCTACAGATGGTAGATTTAATTTCAAACTTGAAATTTAATGTGTAAACCACAACAGAACTGTGAGGATCCAGATATCTTGAAGCAGATTATGAGCTTCATTTAATAATAACCTTAAACCTGTAACGTTTCCTAGCATATGTTAGGTTTAAGTTAAATTTATAGGTACTGTACACATCACCATGTTGTCCATGGCTACACATCACCACGTTATCCATGGCTACACATCACCACATTATCCATAGTTACAGTACACATCACCACGTTGTATACATGGGCACATTACACAGTGCCCCATTACAAACATGGCCACATTACATACATGGGCAAAGTAAACATGATCTTTGGGTAGAGTGAGAGCGGCTCAGAACAGTTCGTGATCACAAACAGCCACTGAACAGCATCGGAAAACGACGATGTACAAAAACTGTAACATCAAACGTAATACAGGGTGTCCATAAAGTCTTTTTACCATTTCAAAAACTTATAACAAATGCAATTGAGAAAATATTTTATTCAGATTTTATCTATTGTATTCATTGTTTATCGAAGTTTTGAATCACATTTTGCATTGGTGTGTTTCAGGGATCCTGTTTGTGAAAGAGGTGCTGTTAAGAGGTGTACACTTAATGATAGACTTTTATAAGAGACTTTATGAACATCCTGTGTAATAAATGGAAGCAATAAAACAGCTCGCTGACACTCTGCAAGCGATGCTCGAAGACAGAAAGAACGACCCAAACAAGAAAACGGAATCTGTTTGAGCAATCCGAAACAGTGACATGCATCTTACGACGTAGGAAGGCAAGATAGCTATGTTTATGGCAAGATAAAAATGTATAAAAAAAATTATGTAGGTTATATACTTCAAGCGGGTATATCATTGAAAAAAAAATTTATGATGGGAATTCTTTTCAGACTAAAACATTTGTTAGCTACGACGTAATTAGTATTGTTCTTTTTCAAATTCTTCAAGTTTAACCACTGCCAGTGCTTAGTGTTTTAAGTGACAAGAAGCATACCAATACCACACAAACGTAAAGAAGGATGGCGCAAGACTAGGAATGAAAATGACACAAAAAATTTGCCCCCTCATGCAAACAGTCGGTAGTACGGAACCTCCTCCTTTTTTGGACAGAAAGTACAAAACGTACAAAATTAGGTAACTACAATACAAGACCCACAACGGACTTCTGCGACAAGTGTTGCTGGCACTGCGGTTACCACTGAACAGCACTGCTTCCTCAAGGCACACTGACGAGAACAGACACTATCATTTTCTTCTGAGTGGCTAAGTTTATCGATACCTCACGATTCATCTTTCACAACAAACACCAAATGGCAATCCCCTTCAGTTCACTAGTTTACTTCCCAAGGTTCATTGCACCCCAGCAAGTTGAAGAGAATCGTAATACATTTTTATATTGTTAGTATTGCAGGCCATTCTGACCTCCTTGTCCACATGGCAGCCAGGTAGCTGATGCTGACAAAGCTTGAAGAACAGCTTGGCTTCCAGCAGTGGCGATATAACCATTATTTATATTTAGTTTACATGCTAAGACCGATTGAAATTTCCATTTACTTCCTGTAATCCTCAGTAGATTCAAATTTTTATATCAATTTTTTGCTGTAATATTGTGGTACAACAAAAATTATTCTCAATTTTTTTCAGCAGGACATTTAGTTTCTTCACATTGAATATAAAATTGAACGTGTTTTCTGAATCATTGAATGAGAAATCAAGCCATCTGTAAATCAATTTCAAACTCCGATCATCTTGCAGTAAAAAACCACTTCCAAATTAAAATCACGGGATCACCAAGCAAAAATTCTCTATATGTTATCTTCACTAATAAATTTTAAGAAATTAAGAAAATTCACCACACCGCTCACAAAACCCAACTTACAATCACGTCACTGGAAAGAACGGTGAAGAATAGTCAAGAAAAGGCAAAACTCAACAATTTCTGAGGGCATTACAATTGTAAATTTGTCTACTGGCACTGCAACGGTTAGTTGGAGGATGAAGTACAAAGTTGATGAACAGGGGTGTCATCAAAGAGACCCCGCATGTCTTCAAGAGCCTGAGATATACGCTTGGCAAAGCGCTCTGAGTTGGTTGCATCACACGACCGCTTGCTGGACACGTGGAAAAATATGTTGTAGTCGGTGGGTAACATGTAGGACACCCCATACCCCATGTCTGACACAGGCCCAAACCCACCTCCAGGGGAACACATTTTTCTGAAGGGTTCGAAGTTAATGTCAGGGAGGTTAGAGCCCATAACCTGCTGTTGAGGTTGCTGAGAAGTGCTCAAAGTCCAGGGCCTTTTGATGACGTTTTCGAGTAACTCGCTCTCGTAACCAAGGCCCCGCGACACAACATACAGAGCAAAGAGGTGTCTGTCAATGCCCTCACCGTTCATGGCGCTCTTGTAGAGGCTCTGGTGCTTCTCTCCAGCTACTCTGAGAAGAGACAAACGGTCGGTGCGGCTCACAGAGTCATCACACATCGCTCTAACGAAGGCAGAGCTCTCACGTGTGCACGAGCGTACGGTTTCAGTCCGGCCGTGCTGATACAAGCGAGTCGCAGAAGCTTCGTACGTCTGTACGAAACGACCATTGGAGTCCCTATAGTATGCGAGCTGCAGGGCGATCTGCACGAAGGCGTCCGGGCTAATAAGAGCCTTCTTGAGGACACCCTTGCCGAAAGCGTCGTGGTGCTGGATGTAAAGCTCCAAGTCGTCCGCTTGTTGAGTGTTGGCCTCAACAGCTTGAGCAATACTCCCAGCCAGAGCGTCTGTCATGTCCCAGATGATACGTCGAGGAGGATTGTGAGGCCCTTGTCGGAATTCTCTGGGAGGAGGCATGACTTCCCCGCTGTCGAGGTAGCGCTTTTCCAGGACCTCATTGGTCATGGCGTACTCCCACACGTGGCCCAGGGCAGGCGCGTCCGCCATCGAGTGTTCAGCGTTGAAGCCGCACTGGCCGTCAGGGAAAAAACCAACGTTCACACTTTTGTCGAACCACAAAGTGCGGCCGTCTGCGTGCAGCAATTTCTTGCCTTTGTCGTTCATGTCTTTGGGAACCTCATCGAAGAGGATGACCATGAAGGCAGCGCGGTGGATGATGTCAAGGTTGTCCTTGTTGATGCCTTTGGAGAAATGCTGCGCAGTGAGTTGAGCCCACTGGGTCCTAGGAAGCCCTGTGAGGGCAGGCACGCTACGCTCACTCTCACTCACACTTCCCTTGTGTTGAGCAGCGTCCTCGACGATATCCTTGAGGAGCTTCTGCAGGAGGGCCTGAGACAATATTTGGTTGTGCTGGTCGATCACATCTAAAGCATACAACAGCCCTTGGCACCACACCACCACGTGACGGGAGTCATGAGGCTCATAGTGCACCAAGGAGTCCAACTCCAAACCAGGCACACGCACGGTGGAGAACAGGCGTTCGTACTGCGCCATGCAGATGGGGATTGTGTTTCTGAGGAACAGAGGAGGCAGTTGTTCCCTGTCAATGAGCCGCCGCACCACACACAACGAGTACATGACATTGGCGGCCCTCGAAATCTGCTTATTGGAGGGTGTCCAGCAGAAGTGGTCAAGGCAATAGTAGTTGCTGTTGATGGCAAGTGGGGTTCTGTTCATGAGGTACGCGTATTTCTCCCACCAGTCAGTGACATAGTTGGGGCTCCACCAGGCCTTGAGGGACAGCAGACGCTGGAATCTGCGTCCGATGGTGCGCTCGAAATGCTCAGCCTCACGGCGGTACTGCGCCAGCTCCTCGGCAGAACACAAGGGCTCCAGGCTCTCCAGGAGGCGCTCCATGGTGCTGTGGAGGGGAGGCACAGGCATGCGGGGCAGGGATCGCTGGCAGGAGTAGAGGGTGGGTTGGTAACCGGATACTAGCTTCACGCACATGCCCCAAGCTCGGGTTTTCAGCGACATCTCACGGGGTTTCTCGTCTGCAAGATAGGATTAACTTCAGCGCTGTGATTAGGATTAACTCAGGCGAACGTGTTCACAAGATGTGTTGGATTCAATATCAGGAATGCTAAGCAGGAAACTAACTTATGAGATAAACATGTAAGAAGTCCACCCCCCACCCCCCGAACTCACACATCTACCCACTCTCACATTCCCCCCTTCACCTCTCCCCACTGCCACATCCCCTCGTCAACCCCTCCTCACACATCCTGCCCTTCACCCTCACACATCCCTCCCTTCATCCTCCCCTCACACACCTCCACTCCCACATCCCCTTTCACCCCATTCCACTATCACATCCCCCCTTTCACCACTCCCTTCACATCCTTCCTTTCACCCTTCCCACTGCCACATCTCCCCTTCACCCCTCCCCCACATCCCCCCTCACTCACACATCCAGCCACGGTACGCCAGCAGTGTCCTGAGAAGGTACTGGCGGACACGCATGAGTAGAACAAAGAAGCCCACGCTGATGCCACACGACACCACTGTGTGGCGCAGCCATGCTGGGGAACCTGTCACACATCACTGCATTATTCCTTATTGCTATTACTGTTAGTCGTGGCTTAATAATAAAGAGGCTATATAACAATGTTATTATTATTACTTTATTCCTTAGTTTAACCACCGCGTTGCTAAGAAACCTGCCACACATTACTGAATTATTCCTCCTTATTACTGTTAATAGTGACCCATTTATGCCTGGCGTCCTACATAT
>VCRD01005225.1:0-31879 GCA_006783055.1 Trinorchestia longiramus
AGTCCAGGCTGGTGGGCTGAGTGTCACTACACTTGCCAGAAGCCTATTTGGAGCCTTTTTGGAGGGCTCCAGTTCTACCAACCAATCAACCAACCATGGAAGCTTTGGCAGCCAACTCTTGTTTGCCGTCAGATGTAAGGCATTAAGTTTAAATAGGCGTACATGGAGGTGGAATGAGGGGAATACAAGGTTATGTCTGCAGTGGAAGAGAAGAGTGGAGGAAACAGTTGAACATATGGTCTTGGAATATAGTAAATATGAACATGAGCAAGAGAGCCTCATGGATGTGGTCCATGAGCAGTGTGAAGAAAACAAGTGGAATGCAAGGTGTGTTGAAGAGGACTCTGGTATAAGATATCTTGTAGGGCTGGATAAGGAATGTAACATGACTGTTGTGGATGCAATGATAGATTTCTTAGTGCATGCTTGGAATAAACGACAGTTATATTGAATAGTCATTTTTTAATGTAACTACCTGCTAAGCATGCGGGGTTGTTTATGACAAGCCGGATCTTCCAGTGATGCCCTCACTTGGCTGGTTCATTTGCATGGAATGACTCAGGGTGGCCCTAGAGGAATTACTTTAGATGACCCTGGCTCACAGGAGAAAAACTCTGGGATGCCATCCTGTTGAATGTTAGTGTGTATTAGAGGGGAGTAAGGCTGTTACAAAGGCCCAGCCAAACATTGGCCCTCAAGTCTAAGTTGTGACGAACTGGATCTCTCCATGATGCAGTCACTTGGCTGGTTCTTTTGCATGGATTGACCCTTGAGAAATAATTTTAGATAAATTTGGCATACAGGTGAAAACTCTGGGATGCAATCTTGTTCTATGTGTGTGTTTTAGAGGGGATTACAGCCCCAACCAAAGCTGGTCTTCAAGGCTGAGACTGGAGCAAAGTCAGGCATGCCTTAGCAAGTAATCATAGACTTTAAATGTTGTGTACAAAACTACAAATTTTTTTTTTGAAATTGAAATGTAAGAAGGAATTCAAAAATTATGTGTGTGTATATACTAAGCAGGTCCTGTGTAAATTCCACAATTTAGATTGAACTAATTTGAATTTATTGTAAAGATAATTGCATTGAAGATTTATGATGAATTATTGTTTTAAATGAATACTTTTTATTATTATATACAGAACTTCCATTGTGCATCTTATCAAACAATAATGTGGCCAAGATAGTACCCATTAAAATTCTCTAATTCAAAAGTAAGAAAATTTAGGATCTATGAAATGGATATATTTTCAGTTTTACTCATGGTACCATTAGAATCAGAATATTTTTCTTGAATATATACAGAACTTCCATTTTGTATCTTACCTAACGATACCATGACCGTGTAAGAGAAAAAGTTAATAACGAAACAAATGCCATGTTTTATAGTGATCTGGGGTGTTGGGTATTCACAATACAATGCTTCTAATACATGCTACCCATTCTGATTTCAGTTCAATAATATTTTTTTCAGTAATAGATAGGAAGTAATGAGATGGACACACACAGATACAGAGGGATGGAGAGACATAAGTCTGTTATATATGTAGATACTCCCATGTTATTCAGGATGCAAGAAGGCAGTGCGGCAGGTGGTGACGGGCAGGAGATGCTGCGGGTGGCAGGTGTGTCCCACCTGCGCGCCACCACCTCAGGTGGCAGACAAGCATACCTGTTTGGATTTCAGTTCAATAATTTTTCTTTAGTAATAGATAGGAAGTAATGGGATGGACACACAGATACAGAGAGAGAGAGATGGAGATACATAGCTGATTTTATAGGTAGATGTATATTATATTGAAACATTCATTGAATTTTGGATAGTGGCAACTCTACCCATTCTTTGGTAAACATGTGAAGTTCACTCCTCTGTATAAGTTGTGGAGTTTGAAAACAAAAGAAAACCTCAACCTACCTTTGGACCTGGAGTTCTATGGGAAGTTTTTGAAGCTCAAAATTGACACAACATAGAAAAAGAAGCAGACTTATGGGTTTGGTCTGTTTAATGTATTGATAGTTGTGTTTTAATTTAAAGATTCAAGTTCTTAAAATGATAGTAAAGTACACTGTGTTTTACTTCACATACAATAGGGTAGTATCCCAAAGGCTTTTGCTTGTGTGCCAGGTTTGTCCAAGATAATTTCCCAAGGGCCACCCTTGGTCCAGCCAAGTGAGGGCATCACTAGGAGAGCTATCATATCATAAACAGATCCTTATGCTTGGCAGATAGTTGCACTCTAGTCCAGGCAACTGATTGTTCAAAGTCAAAGTCTCATATTCCATGCATGCAGCAAGAAATTCTTCATTGCATCCACAACAATCATGTTGCATTCTTTGTCCAGCCCTACAAGAAAGCTCATACTGGAGCCTCTTCAACACATCTAGCATTCCACTGGCTCTCTCCATGCTGCTCACAAACTACATCCAGAAAACTCTTTTGCTTGTCCTTATATTTATTCTTTGACCAGATCATCAATTATTTACTCTACTCGTCTGTTACACTGGATACATAACCTGCTATTCCACCTCCATGTGCAGCTATTCTCACTTAATGCCTTAATGCTGAATTGAAACTAAACCACGGAATGACTATTATTAGTTATTATTTTGTTGCTCCAATGCTTTACAAATATTTAGTATTTGTCTCAAATGTATGATAAATTAAATGTGTCTGGCCAATTCAATTATTGTAGCAAGTAAGAATAGTGCATAAATTAGTTCCACAATATTGTTCATCAATGATGAAAATAATTCATATATTTTGATGTGGGATCTAAAGTTAAGTGGTGTATCACTGAATGTATTAGAATTAAACTGTTTGAAAAATTATTGATCTATAAAATCATATTCAAATTTTATTATGTAACTAAAGAATATATTTGTGTTATCATTCACATTTAAACATTTGTGTCATTGTTTACATTGTGTTAAAAAACTTCCAGGCTTCAATGAAAATTTTCTTCAGATGTTCATGTCATTTTTACATTTGTTTTCCTGTTATTTTACTGAAGATGAAGAGTGCTAACCACTTCATTGTTCTTCTTTTATACTTTCAATTTTGTCAACAGAGATGTAAAATACTGGAACAGGCCCAGCTTGAACCTTCATCTAACAATAAATTATCATTAGCATTCAATTACCTTGCAAGCTTGTGTGGAGAGTACTAGTGCTTGGATTTCATATAGTTTTCTATCATATTTTATTTCTTAAGCAAAAACAAAGTGGTTTAATCCCACTGTTTTATGGTCTCATTTAGAGAAGGTACTGAAATAAATTGTGCTTTCTGTAAATAGTAGGCAATTTTTATGGTAGTCAATACTTTGTACTTCATATGTCACAGATGATATTGTAGTTAATAAGGACTTTTTTTGTTGTCATTCCTCTTGTGACACAGTGCTTGAAAACATGGCATTAAATGTATCTCAAGCAGAAATAGATGCAATGCATCTCATTAAGACCTGGACACCACCATCAGATGTGTGAGTACATCATTCTTCAAATTTGTGTGTGAAGAATTTGTGGGTAATAAAGGAAGGTTCCTCAATATTTTGAGTTGCTGGCATTTCAGTTTGTATTCTGTACACATGTTTTCTGTACACATCCTGTGTATAAGTGCTCTTTACATAATGAACTCACTTTTAGTTGATCTCATGTTCTTGACTTTATTTTTTTGCAAACCATTCCAGGTGAATAGAAGAGTCTGTCTTATTATTATGTACAGTATTATTACAACTAAACTCAAGTAGTGTTCTTTTATTGTGCTGTTTTTGTCTCAGAGGTTCTTTTATTTTATAATATAATCATGAGCAAAGGATTTTATTTTATTCCCTTGCACATTTGTACCCTATATTGTTTGAAATTTTTGGAGCACATTTTGTCACTAGACTTGAAGTGAGCTGGTAATTTTTTTAAATTTCCATTGTTATTTTTGTAATAATTAGAATAGGCTATTATTCTTATTGGGTATCCATTTAAATAGCTTTCATGTTTCTCAATGTTTTGCCAGGTATTGTAATTTTATAAGTTGTGAATTTATATTGTTACTCATATAGGCTGTAAACCCTCCTATATGAATGACAATATTGCTGCACAAAGCAGAAATTTTCAGTATAATTAGGCACTTGAGTATTAACACTGTGGTTCTAAACAAATTCTTTTTATTTCAGTTGGGCATTCCGATATGGAAGTACCACTCTTGTTTCCAGTACTGCTCTTACTGCTGGCTACATCAACTATAAATTCCGCAAAGCTTTGAAGTTAAAGAGTTTTGCTTTTTTTTCTACATACATGGCAACGATGTGCATCCCGTCAGTTATGGCATCTGCTCTTCATGGTATTGTAAGTGATGTATCCAATTACTTTCATTTTATGTACTTAGAACTTGTAATTTGCAGCCTGTAATAAGCTTGATCTAGTCTTATTTTATGTGATCAGTATATGTACATTTAAATTTAATGAATGACTCATCATTTCAGTGCAGTTCATGTCCATACAAGACAGTTTAATTGGTCATGCTTGTTTCATGTACATCTTGATGCACTATTATTCATAATATAATCATTCTTAAAGTGTATCAATGTCTTTACCCATAAATCTACACAGCTGATCTTTTTTTGATAAATTTTCCATTGTTCAACAGTTTGTTGTGGCACCAACTTTGTCAGGGAAGCAAATGTGTCCTGTGTGCCTTGAAACAAGAAGTGTTGCATTGCAGGTACGTTCTTTTGGCATATTTTTAAAATTTCTTGCAGTGAAGGTTTTTGTGCTGGATTTGTGTACTTTTTTTAATTACCATGAGTCAATGTTAAAATCTGTGCATGAGAAGAAGTCTCAGTTTTGTCAGTTATGCCAATGTTTTTATTGCATTCTTCATTTACTAATTTATTCAAAGTTGCTCAGTGATGTAGAAAAACGTTCATGAATTATAATACCTCATAATTTTCCACATTTGCAAAAGTAAGTTTTAGGCTAATCTAACCATGACTCAGTGTTTAAGACTATTCAGACTCACAGTAAATGTTGTAGGCTATTTTGGCAAACAGTAACGCTACATACACCATTAGCTAGTGTATGTAGCCAATCACTCCATCAATTCTTGAGTTATAATTATACTTATTATTCTGACTAAAAATTTCATACAGGAGTGACTTCAGTGTTCCAGAATCACAAAATGCATGTCTTTGTAAGTTACAAAAATAAATTCATCTTAGAATATGTAGAACTCTTGCATGAACTGGAGAGAGGGGGGTTAGTCCAAAGTAGAACAAAATAATTACCAAGTTATCCACTACTAGGGTCAGTATTGATGTTATTGAATGTTACTGTACAGAAAGTCTTAGTATTGTTGTTATTTTTGAATGTAACTGTACACAAAGAGTGTCAGTATTGATATTATTGAGTGTTACTGAACGCAAAGAGTAGCAGTCATGGTTTTATTAAATGTTGCTGTACACAGTCTTAGTCTTTGTCTTAAACTGAGTGTTGGTGTCCACAGTCTAAGTCTTTGTCTTACACTGAGTGTTGATGTCCATAGTCTTAGTCTTTGTCTTACACTGAGTGTTGGTGTCCACAGTTTTAGTCCTGGTCTTACACTGAGTGTTGGTGTCCACAGTCTTAGTCTTTGTCTTACACTGAGTGTTGGTGTCCACAGTCTTAGTCTTTGTCTTACAATGAGTGTTGGTGTCTACAAAGAGCCTTAGTCTTTGTCTTACATTGAGTGATGGTGCACACAAAGAGTTTTAGTCTTGGTCTTTCATGAAATATTTGTGTTCAGGCCGGGATCAGTGTGGCATACCCGCTACTGCTGGCGCCCATCGCTTGTTTCCAGTTTGCCAGCCGCTACATGACCGCCGCCATCCCACCTCTCTGGCCTCAGCCTCAATACATCTTCAAGAAATACCTCAGCATCGTCAAGCCAATGGCCAACAAGCTTCTCATCTTGACCGCCATCAATGTAAGTTGCCATGCACGATTTCTGGGTGTAGTTAGCCAAAGATTTGGGCTATTTTTTGTGTTGGGAAATTTTCGATTTGAATCTTGCTCCACAGGTATGATAATATTGTCCTTTGTGAGTCTCATGCTTGTACTTAAAGGGCTCATTTCAATGATCATAAAGAACAAAAAGACGGCTTCTGTATTCCCTGCATGTCTTAGCCTAAGGAAATGCACAGAATGCTGATTATTGAAGCCAAACAAGGGGTTTCACCAGCCTGTATAATTATATTAGAGCCGTAAGCTATAATATGGAATTTTATTATCTACTTTAATTTACATAATAGATCTTAAATATGATCATATAATGTACAATGTCGGTCGTCTTGAGGTATTTGGCACTGTGCGACCTATGTGGCATTTAAACCCTGTGTAAATATGGTAACAAGAACGAGCCGTTTAGTACATTCTTGGGTTGCTACCAGAGTCCCATGCCGTCTTAAGTAAATCCATCAGTCACGCACATACACCTCAATCACGCACACGCATTTCAGTCGTGCACACGTACAGCAGTCATACACGTGAGTTAAGAAGGATATAGCATCATTACTTTGTAATACTGGCGTGGGGTTTCTTATTCAATATTTGATCAGTCAGTTTTTGAATGTGTTTTGGCCGCTATTTATGGGTCGCTGATTATCGTCTCTGTCGAAAAGAAGTTCCAGGGTAACATCGTTAATGCTGTTCAGAGATTTACAGGTCCCAATGAGTTGTCCTTTGTTCTAAGCAGATAAGTTTGAGCTGCTGGAGACCCCTTTCGTGTTTCAGATCAAAGAGTTCAGGAATCACTTTTGTTACTTAAAACTGAATTTTCTTGAGTCTGTTAGCATGTTTTTGTTGTAGGAGACCACAGTTGCACTGCATAGTCTAGTTGCTGCTGGTCTAGCGTTCATATTAAGATAATATAAAATTCTTTGACTTGTGTTCAAAGTTTTGTGCCATAAAACCAACCAAAGGTTTTCCTAACATTTCTGAGTATTTTTCCCCACTTGTTTGTCATGAGTAAAATTTTCAGTGGTAATGAGACCAAGATCTTTTTGTTGCAGCACTGCTCCAATAAGTGCGTAATTCATCGTGTTTTGGAAATGTCGGTTTTCTGAACCACTGGCATTACTGAACATATATCAAAGTTGAAGCTCATTTTCCAGGTTTCGGTTAATTGCATCAAATGGAAATGTAGAAATCTGTCGTAAGGGTATAGCCTTACGTCTTTTCTGAAAAATTATGGTAATAAAATATTGTGAATTTCATTATTTTACGTTTGAAATTAGCTCGTTATCATATATTTCATGGAAAACATTCGATGTTTTCGCATAAAAAACACTGCCTCCTAGATTTTATTTTTGCATAACTTTGGGTCGACAATATTGCAAGTTTCTAAAAGCTTTCTGTAAAACACTCATAACATTTGAAATCTATGATATGCTGTTTCCTAATGCACTTCCAATCATTTTTCGTGCAAAATAATGAAAACTATATTTATAATATGAACATTTTGAAAACAACGTCCCTTATGATTTTTTTTATAAAATACAAGCAAATATTTGTGCGTAAATTACGATAAATACATCAATTTTCGCACACCTGTCGCTGATTTTTTGCTAGGAAATCAGAAATGCAACATTTCTGATTAGACATTGGTTGGTAAAAAGTACGGTATAGTAAACTGAAAAATGTTGCACTTCTGCTTGTTTTACACGCAAATCTTTGATCTAACGTGTTTCCTAAAGCAGTTCTGATTACTTTCCGTGTAAATCAAACTATAATTTTTGTTTATAAATTATCGAAAATAACGTAAGGGTATAGCCTTGTTTTTTCATAAAAACAATAAAATTTGACGGAACTTCGTTTGTATGCATATAATTGTGCGTAAATCACGAAAAACTCATGTTTTTATACAACTGTCTTGGATTTTTTGTTGGCGAATTAGAAATGCAACATTTCTGACTGTACTTTGGTTGCTAAAAAGTACCGTATAGTAAACTGAAAAATGTTGCACTTTTGCGTGTTTTAAATGCAAATCTATGATCTTACGTGTTTCCTAAAGCAGTTCTGATCACATTCCGGGCAAATAAAACTATAATTTTTGTTTATAAATCATCAAAAAAAACGTAAGGGTATAGCCTTATGTTTTTTTTCGTAAAAAATTAAAATTGGACGAAACTTCGTTTGTATGCATATAATTGTGCGTAAATCACGAAAAACGCATCAGTTTTTGACCAACTGGCTTGGATTTTTTGTGGCGAATCAGAAATGCAACATTTCTGATTGTACTTTGGCTGCTAAAAAGTACGGTATAGTAACCTAAAAATGTTGCACTTCTGCTTGTTTTAAACACAAATGTATGATCTAACGTGTTTTCTAAAGCTTCTCTGATCACTTTCCGTTTAAATAAAACTAAAATTTTTCTTTATAAATTATCGACAAAAACGTAAGGGTATAGCCGTATGTTTTTTTTCGTAAAATATTAAAATTGAACGAAACTTCGTTTGTATGCATATATTTGTGCGTAAATCACGAAAAACGCATCAGTTTTTGTACAACTCTCTTGGATTTTTACTAGCGAATCAGAAATGCAACATTTCTGATTAGACTTTGGTTGCTAAAAAGTACGGTATAGTAAACTAAAAATGTTGCACTTCTGCTTGTTTTAAACGCAAATCTATGATCTAACGTGTTTCCTAAAGCTTTTTTCATCACTTTCCGTCTAAATAAAACTAAAATTTTTGTTTATAAATTATCGAAAAAAAACGTAAGGGTATAGCCTTGTTTTTTTTTCGTAAAATATTAAAATTGAACGAAACTTCGTTTGTATGCATATAATTGTGCGTAAATCACGAAAAACGCATCAGTTTTTGACCAACTGGCTTGGATTTTTTGTGGCGAATCAGAAATGCGACATTTCTGATTGTACTTTGGTTGCTAAAAAGTACGGTATAGTAAACTGAAAAATGTTGTATTTCTGCGTGTTTTAAACGCAAATCTATGATCTAACGTGTTTCCTAAAGCAGTTCTGATCACTTTTCGGGCAAATAAAACTATAATTTTTGTTTATAAATTATCGAATAAAACGTAAGGGTATAGCCTTGTTTTTTCTTAAAAAAATTAAAATGGGACGAAACTTCGTTTGTATGCATATATTTGTGTGTAAATCACGAAAAACTCATGTTTTTGTACAACTGTCTTGGATTTTTTGTTGGCGAATCAGAAATGCAACATTTCTGATTGTACTTTGGTTGCTAAAAAGTACGGTATAGTAAACTGAAAAATGTTGTATTTCTGCTTGTTTTAAACGCAAATCTATGATCTAACTTGTTTCTTAAAACAGTTCTGATCACATTCCGGGCAAATAAAACTATAATTTTTGTTTATAAATTATCAAAAAAAAACGTAAGGGTATAGCCTTAGGTTTTTTTTCATAAAAAATAAAAATTGAACGAAACTTCGTTTGTATGCATATATTTGTGCGTAAATCACGAAAAACGCATCAGTTTTTGTACAACTGTCTTGGATTTTTTGCTAGCGAATCAGAAATGCAACATTTCTGATTAGACTTTCGTTGGTAAAAAGTACGGTGTAGTGAACTGAAAAATGTTGCACTTCTGCTAGTTTTAAACGCAAATCAATGCTCTAACTTGTTTCCTAATGCATATCTGATCATTTTTTTGTGCAAATAAATTACAATGGTTTTAATGGTATTTATGAACAAGAAGCTTATATTTTACCTATTTTGTTAAAAACATTTTGCTGTTAAATGTTGTGAATATCATTATTTTATGATTGAAATTAGTTGGTTTTCATTAGGTATATGGGAAACATTCGATATTTTTGTTTGAAAAGCGCTAGAACGTGGATTTTTTTTTGCAGAATTTTAGGTCGGAAACATTGCAAGTTTGTAATCTGTTCACAGTCTTCTACATAAATCTATTGGAAATTTAACATTTTCGACCCATACTTTATGGAAATGAAAGTCAATGTTCTATCAGTTTAAAACATAAATATCACATGTAACCCACATAGTGATAACGATTTAATTGCAATCATAAAATAATGAAATGTGTAACATTTTATTTCACTGATTTTTTTATTAGTAAGACTACCTTTACGATATATTTTGCATTCTGATATGAAGGTTCCAAATTCAATTAAACACTGCAGATGTACCAATATTGGACTGAACAGTACGATAAAGATTAATTTTTTGCGGATGTCAGTTTTTTTTACAGAAAGCTATTAGAAACTCAAAATTTTCGACATAAACTTTATGAGAATAAAAATAAAGTTTTCAACACTGTCGAAACGCAAACACCGAATGTATCCCACATAATGAATAGTAACGAGCTAAATTCAATTATAAATAATGAAATTCAGAATATATTATTCTCATGATTTTTTTTTATCAAAACATTAGGCCATACCGTTACGATATTTTTCTACTTTAACAAGATGATTCTAAATTCCACAAAACTTTTCAAATGTACAAATATTGCATCAAACAATTATACCCTTCTGATGTTTTTCTACTTTGATTTGACGATTCGAAATTCAACGAAACTGCGCGAATGTAGAAATATATTACTGAAGCATAAGTAAACAGTTATTCATGTTTTCAGATGGCACTAGCAGCAGGTCTCGTGTACGGCGAGCTGGAAAACCTAGGGACCGTAACTCGCAAGTTGGAGCAAATGGAACGCGTGGTTAAGGAAAGCGTGTCATCGGAGCGTTTGCAACAGATCAAGAGTGACACCAGCCCAGAGAAAATGACCATCATCAGTGAGCCAAAAGTACCCTTCAATTTTAAATAATGCCCAGGTATTTTTACTTAAGTCCGTTAGACTAGAGATGTGACCACAGGGGCAAATTTTTAATGTGTTGTAGTTTTGGCCAGAATTGGGAGATGGTCAGTAGTAGACTGAAGTTATCTTAAAGATTTGCTTGATGTTGAAAGTGTTGGCTGGACCAAGTTTATAACTACTGCAGTATGTGCATAGTATCTAGAATGATGCCGAGCAAAAGGATGATATACGCATCAGCTGATCTGAGATGTACATTAATTTAGCGTGTGGACTACTGTCCTGGTTGCAAAACCTACATCATTTAATTTTTAAACAATGAAATTTATAAGTACAAGCTCTTCGTAACTAATTAATTCTTCCATATAGATCTAGACAAAAACTGTCCGCTATAACGTAATTTTGGTAATTGAATTTTCATTATGGATTTCCACAAAGGTATATTGTAGCTGGAGACATGTTGTCGAGGTTTACTCACAGATCATTTTGGTTAGCATTCATGGTGTAACTTTAATCATTCTTGGGAAATATCTGAAAACCTTGCCAAAAAATTTCAGAATCATACGCAGTAGTAACTGAACTTTAGTTTCACAAATCTTAACCATGGTAACCTGTTGGTAAATTACCATTTTTATTTCCTTGATCCTGCACCAATAAGCAACATTTCAGTTACTGCCTGTTGACTTGACTCTATGCATTAATAAGCAATTGCGCTGATGATAGACTAATGTTCATGTGATTTTGAAAAATCTGGGCATGCAATATTCGTTTGCAAAGTAAAAGTACATTTGTACAGACTGTAAAACAAATAGTTTAAATTGAATGATCACGTTAAATAACACTCACTGCTCATTAGTGACTTAAAACAGAAAAAGAAGATTATCCCACAATTTACCTCGGAAATTAGACGGAGTTTAGGACACGAGAGGAATGCCAGGTGTCTTCTCTGCTAGTTGTCTTGAAGAAAGGTTGTATTTCTCAGAGACGTCCCAGTCAGTTGGTTTCAGATGCTGCAGTGACAGTTCTTACGATTGGAGACTGGTAGGCCTTTCTAGTGTGCCATTTCTTCTTCTCAGGGATTTGGCACAATTCCCATGTGCAATAGTGCTTGAGCTCGATTGATTTGTGCTAATATGATCACTTTCTTCCACAGTTGTTCAATTTTATTTATTTTCTGTGCTGCGAAACGATCTTCATTGTGCTAAGTGTGATACCATGAGGCGCAAATATTTTTAACGAGCTATTTTTGACATTACCAAGCCAATGAATGCATGCAAATACAATTTCAATGAAATTATGCATGAATAATAAGAAATTACAAAAATATCAGTCCCTAAATTACTCGCAATATTACAACAATTGAAACCACTTTTAGAACCCCTCTGAAAAAATTATTACTTAACACGTTGCCTCCAATTGCCTGACTGGTGTAAATCTTCACTTTGTACGCATGGTCACTAGAAGGATCTGAAAAAATTACAGAACCGAACCTAAGTGGTACACATACGTACCACTTCGGAGTCAACATGTTACAGCAACGTGCACGAGAGCGTAATTATTAGTCTTGCGCTTCAGTTCTCACATTTTACGAGAAGTAACAGTAGCATAAAAGAGTCTGAACGACACAGTTCACAAAGAAACAAATGACGCTTTAAAAAGAGGTATTTCGCGGACGCTACGAAGGAAGAAATATCGACAAAATAAGTGAAAACGCTGGCATTTATAACTGAAGACATGAAAGATTCGTCAAAATGATTTTCATAATTTTTTGGATCACAAGAAACGTTCCTGATGAACACAAAGCTCCTTAGTACGCTAAAGGGAGAAATAAATACCAACTCATTACCCACCCTCCCAGTACGAAGGCATGAATCTCGAGTAATCAAACTCTAGAACTCTAGGCGTACCACACATTAGAGCAAATTCAGACATTTTTATAACATATATATTATTACTAAAAGTGGTGAAATTGTTAAGAGGAAGGTTGAGGCGGAGTAACAAAAAGGCGCTTGAAATTAGAGCATTCGAAATTTAAATTTAAAACTTTCATTAAATGTGAATCACTAAAGATGAATCAAATTTTAATCACAGAGGTAGTTACTTGACCTTGTTTGAATATGCACACGCCCACCTTAGTCAAGTATTTTTGAATTCATGTTATTTCAAAGCAAACTGGGTGAGATGAAAGTTCACAACCTCGTAATATTTTGACTAGATCAGTTAGCAGACATATCCTGTTTTCGACAATACAGGATCTATCAAGAAAAATTAACAAATGTTGTCGCAGATAACAAGGAAAACATCTTCATACTTAATAACTTCTAACTAGTTTAGGAAAGCGTTAGCCAATGCTGTAAAACGCGAGTGAACTAAGCCATAAATATTTTAGAAGGAAGGACATAATGCTTTTAACCCACTCTGCTTAAAATTAATTGTCTCTTAACACTTAATTCTCTAATTCAACAAACTTCAACAAACCCAAATAAAATTACGAAAACTGATACTGAACTGTTTGCCTCAGTGCTCACCGGAACTCTGTCATCAGCAAAGCGTGGGAAGAGAATAACATTGATCAGAAATACAGAAAATACTTAGAAATTTAGCGAGTATCATTAAAATTTAACGAAAAACATTTTGTGACAATGTTTAAAGTGAATATTATTCCCATGAATACAGAAATACATAAGTATTAGGTTAACCACAAGCAACCAACATGCGATACTAGATAATTACAGCCGAAAATGCTAACGAAAAAATTAGATGAAATTAAACAGTAAAAATGTAAGGAAGATATAATCAACTGAATAAACTCCAATGCTGGATATAAAGTTGGGAAAATATGCCCCAGTACGATGTTTTACCAGGAAATACGGTATTATAGAACCTGTAAAGTATTCGTAGTTGAATTTCATTCATAAATATACATAAGTAATCTCGAATACATATTCACAAAATTATCTTAACTAAGAGAAAACATTGTAAGGTCAATCCCAACACCAATCAGGGCCAAATATCGACATACACGTAAATATATATTGCATTAAGATTAAACACATGCGCTAATATCCATCCGAATGCGTGTACAAAAGCTTGGGGAGGGAGAGAGATTAGTAGCTAGACACCTTACTCCACGCCAGCTGTTTAGTTGCAGGTCGAACTAAAAGCAAATTTCTGACTTTCAATTTTCTATAACTTCCTCGAAAGAACTGAATTACGTCGAAGAATGAACATTAACACGTTAAGTGCGGTTGCCTAGACAGTGCAAATCTTTACTTTGCACACACAGTCACTAGAAAGCTTTGAAAAAATTACAGAACCTAGCCTGAGTGACCCACCGGTGCGTCACTTCGCTCTTAACGTGTGAAGATAAACACATCGCTATTTTGTAATAGGTTCAGTGTTGTTTACGTCCTGGAAGTAGAATGCAAAACTGCACTCTACTCGTAATTTCGTTAAATAATTTTATTAACAAAATTTCAGGGCGCTGTTTCGTGGCCCCCACAATATAACAAGAACGTTGATAAAATTTAGCACATACCAATAAATAATTTGTTTGTATATATTTTGAATCATATTATTCCTACGTTAAATGTACTGCATAATAAAGTTCTTACGACCTAAATTAAATAGACCTTCGGCAACTAGCCGTCTTGTTACACCGATGAGAAAAACTTTCTCAAAATTCAATTGAAGTACATTTTACGCTTCATATCGACAAAATTTCATGGTCACCTTTGCAAACAGTATGTAAATTTAACTAAGAAATTAGTAAATTTGCAAGTTCGTAAAACTATATTATTTCACTAGTAGTTAATACGAACAACTCACACGGATGGAACTGAAACGGCAAAAGTAATTAAATCAGATTAGTAAGTTTTTTTCATGAATAAATTCATCTTCTACGTTCTACGTTAACCCTTTTTCTACCAACGGTTCCTCTCCCTGCCGTCGTCTTCACAGCACGCAAAAATAACTTTACTTACCGTGAACACGGCGGTTGGTGACGGTATAGAGAGCTACCGACGGCAGAGAAAAGGTTACAGCTCTCAAAATACGACCATAAAGAACACATACAACAAGAGGGTTGCCCTCGCCACGGCTAAGGAAGGGGTAGGGATATGAGATGTGGGTGTGTTAGCAGGCTCGACGTTAGGCAGCTAACGCAATCTGATGAAACAAAACCAAAAAAAAACTCAGAAACAAAAAATCAGTAGATTCTAAGAATAGAAACTTAGTCTAGACGAATTTGATAGAAATCGTGAAATATAGTAATATTTTGCACCCGGAAAATCAGAAATTTAACTTGGCTTCCTTTACTGCTTATGAATTTCTATTACAAGTTAATTCGATATCGATAGTCGGTAATAAAATACTGTTTTGAGAGAAATATAAATATCGAAGTTAAAAACTTTGAGGCAAATTTTA
This sequence comes from Trinorchestia longiramus, assembly GCA_006783055.1. NCBI lineage: Eukaryota > Metazoa > Arthropoda > Malacostraca > Amphipoda > Talitridae > Trinorchestia > Trinorchestia longiramus. Next base: position 15,210 of record VCRD01005225.1, read on the forward strand.
AAAAATCACGGATACTTACGACCAGGTCTTCGTACAAATTAAAATAAATAGTAAAACTGAATTCCGTGTCAAATTAAAAAGTAACTTAACTCTGCTCTTAAGGCATCTAAAGTGAAATCTATGAAGGGAAACACTAAACAAACCTCAGTTCCTAATTAGAACTGCATAATTGCAAACACATTGGAGAAAAACTTAATTATTAGTAGAGGAAAGGATGGTTTTATCGGTGCTTCGGGAAAACATTGGAAATTAAGCATCGACATGGGCCTTAGCTAGAAAACCAAGAATGGACCAAACGGCTCGTTTCTATTGTCTTATTCTATTCTAAGGGCATTCGAACTGTCAATTTTGAAGTTTAATATCAGTGTGCACCACTGAGGATGAACTAGATTTTAATTGAGAACTAATTAAACCTGAAATGTTAAAACTATTCATAGATAAAATGTTTTTTTAATTCTAAAGAATGAAGAAACTTCGTACAAACTACGCTGCAACAAGTTGAAATAATCCAAGATTAAAAAATCCAGAACCAATATTATCCTATAAAAAATAGCGTTAAATTTATTAAAATAATGTAAAAACAAAATTAAAGTCCTGCTCCAGTAATAATTGATGAATCAAATTCAAAGTTAATCAATAATAATAACACTGATCAAATGAAAAATTTGCGTTGTTAACATTTTGGGATATCTCTGCGTCAAGGGATAGGATTTTGGAACCTAGAAGATTTAGTTTTAGTGCAAAGTTTAGAAACACCGGAATTATGTTTGTGCTGTTTTCATGGAACAATTATGCTATTTTTATGAATAAAAAATTTTGGCGGGCTAAAAATTCAGTTTCTCAATTAAAAAATTTGAGAAAAGTTGAATGATTATTTATTACCGTGAGAAGAAAGCTTCAGCTACTAAGTTCAAATACTGAAATTCCAATGTTTGAAAACTTTCTGAAAAGCGCGGGATATTTGAATGATACTTGCTGTTTACGTCACTTTTTTATCGTACATATGCGACTGCAAAAGTCGATGGAGTAATTTGTTATGATTTGGAATCGGTTAATCGGTTTAAACTTGAACGCACTTTAAAAGAAATACGGGACCAACCCTTAAATAAAAAATACGGGACCAAAGAAAAAATGGGACCAAAGAAATAGGGGACCAAAGAAATACGGGACCAAAGAAAAAATGGGACGAAAGAAATACGGGACCAATCAGTAAATAAAATTAGTTTTAAGAACAACATTTGAAGACAAAAAAACGGTAGAACCGTCGTGTACAGCTAATTTCATGGCCAACTGGCTCAACATTATGGGATATAAAGCTCATTTCAGTGAAGAATCGAACTGCACAACTAAAATTAACTATCTAGTCGACACTAACAGCAACTCCCTTTTAAAACTTTAGCTGGCACTAATCAATGGTGATTAAATCACAAGTAAAAAAATTAACTTGATAGAAGTAAAAATTATACATATTTCTTGTGATTAACTTCTGCAGAATATCTGCCATCTATGCGATGCATGGTAAACGGTTTTAGCGATCTTAATCATGGCAATTTTAACAAGCAGAACACAGATCGAAGAGTTTTAAAAAGTTCCGGTAGTAATGAAGTATCCACAAGCCACTGAAAACCGATAGAGATGAAAAAGAAGCTCTAAAGTATAGTTGTATCGGGTCATATAAGAGAAATAAAGTATTCGCTAGAGACCAACTTTCCAAATCTGTCCAGAGAGTCGCGTATTTGTCAGAAGAAATTGCAAACTACATTTCTACGTGTTTTCATCTCCAGCTTAAACTAGTCGAGATAAAAAGTGCGGTTGGCTTGACGTTCCCTCTCCTACCCACTATGGGTGATGATTGCAGTAAAAGCAAAAAGATCGCATTAACAAAATAGAAACCTATTTGCTTGTATTCTTATGCAAGACATATGAATGAGCAGGTCAAAGTCGAGCTTAACAGCGAAAAAGGCATTCAAGTAACACCCTAGAAAACCACACATAAGAGCAGTAGAAAAGTAAACTACATAGGAACACCTCAAAAGTTGCGAGTCGTCAAAGCTTTTACTGCCCATTTACCAAAAAATTACGCCTCCTAAAGAGCAGATGAAGTTTCGTCTACGAATATGCTCGTTAAAACGTAGTTGGCCTTACGCTGTGAAGATCCAGTCTAGCGAAATTAAAAAAATCAAGTTCACTCACCATTAGATTTTGAAGAATAAGTTAAATTCATTCATCATTAGATCTGTAAGAATAGTTACAGCAGAAGTCTTGCTTGAATTTAGCAATTGTAATGCGTGCACGAGCCACGAACCTTACAAAATATAGGTAAAAGAGACGCGTACTCCCTACCCTAACACCACAATCACGCAGTGCTGCCAACATGCATTCATCGTAAAGTACTTTTGCACAAATGTGGAGTAGAAATGCGAGAAAATTCACCGCATCACAATTCTGAACATTTGATCCGAGGAATATTAATTTACTAGACACCGATCACTTATTTCTCTGCTTTCGGAATGAGAAATACTTACATAGATCGACAACTTCCAATCCCTGAATTGCAAGAATTTAAACTCGTACCTCCAGACTTGAGTAATTCACTGTCACACGCAGTATTCACGTCAAGCCGCATTATATTTTCCCCATGAATAGAAAAAGAAATTCTCAGAAGCCAGTACAACACGGTAAACGGTTAACCGGAATAGCAGAGTGCAATACAGTTAGCAAACTAAGCAATTCGGATGTCTTACAAAATATGACAATCTGTGCTGGAAAATTTTTTGATATACCTTCAATAAACCTGGTGACTGAGGCATAGCGAAAATTCTGTCTAACGAGGTTTCTTAAGCAAAGTGCATGGATGAGTTAATCACACCTGAAACATTTCCAATGGCAATAAATTGTATAGATTGTCTTATCAAGAAAACGTATACAATTGAAGAAGATTCGCCATTTTGAACAAGGTGATACGAGATCACCATTCAAGTCAACACCAAAATAAACAACTGGCGGCCTAGAAGGTTAAGAAGAGATAGTGCCAAAAAATAAAATAAAAAGCTCGCCATTAAACTAAATATCCTACACTTATGTCCACATCTCGTACCATTAGTGTTGAGAAGTTGAATTCTTTCACGTGTTCTTGCTTTTCACGATTAGTTAGCCAATTCAAAGAAGTTGTAAAACTTCAAATTCGAACAATACGTACCTTGTTAAACACTACCAAGTTCACCGACATTCGGTTGTTTCAATCATTGTAAACATTTCCGAGACCAAAGAGGAATCATATCAAATCAGTTTCACAGTCGAAAAGTGAACAAATGAAAAGAAAAAAATCGTTCCGAAACAAAAATGACTTTAGGCTGGCCAGCCAGTCCGCAAGAGTTGCATGGCTATCAATTAATAACAGTCAATGGTTCCGAAAAAAATAAAGGATTTAGGCTGGCCAGCCAGTGTACAACAGCTGCATGGCTATCAATAACATTCAATAGTTCAGAAAAAAGTAAAGGATTTAGGCTGGCCAGCCAGTGTACAACAGCTGCATCGCTATCAATTCACTACTGAGAAATGAATGGCAGGCAGATTTAATAATTCGCTCACCGGAGGATCGTCTCTCATGACTTGCGCTGCAGCGGCTGCTAGCGACACCACCGCCGGATCAGCAGTGATCACCTGATGTTCTTGGTACTGCCTGCTGTTTCCTTCGCTCTCCTGCAGGAAATATCTGCAAGCAAATACCACAACGATATAATAATCTTACTTTACCAGGAGTCGTAACAGAGCAGCAATGTTGGTGCAAGTGTAGTGTTGACCTTCCAGATATTGTGCTTATACAATGGAAGTGATATCAGTAGAACAAGATGGGATCAGCTAGAAATTTAAAGTTGTTTCTTTTGATAGCATCGTTTAGTTCATAATGGAGGGTTATTATCGACTATAAAAACACATTTAAAACGGTTTGGTGGACTTTCTGCTTAGACGCTTTTCTATAAGAAAAAATCTAACCTTGAAGCCATTACGTGATCTAAGGCTAGTGTTATTATTATCTTCCTCTCGACTGAAGAAGTAGGTAATGCCGCTAATGAAAGGAAATATTAAATACTACACTTAATTGTGCTACATGACAAACTGATATCATGACGAAATGACAATATTCTCGCTAATGTGAAGCACATTGTAAAGTGACAATATTCTCTCTAATATGAAGCACAATGTAAAGTGACAATATTCTCTCTAATATGAAGCACAATGTAAAGTGACAATATTCTCTCTAATGTGAAGCACAATGTAAAGTGACAATATTCTCTCTAATGTGAAGCGCAATGTAAAGATGTAAATACATGAGAAATGCGGTACAAATTCGCACCAGATACAAATATTACAAGACCTAACGTCACAATCGTACACAGGTAATAGTATCCTACGTGGTGCTACCTCTGAAGTTCTCAGTATGTAACAGTCTAATAAAAGTATATTCATAGTGTACAGGTACTTTACCCTTGTCAGACAGGATACGGTTCTTGATTGAAAATACAACTCTTGTTATACCTCTTTCTTTTGTAATGTAATTGTCGATATTGACCACAACGCAATCGCGTCGGTACTTGCAAACAATCTGCAATAACGGACTGAGAATCCCCTTTCAGTCCGTTGAATCAAGATACGAGTGTATTGTAACCAAATGAGCCACATGCATCACATACCTGTAGTTGACCATGATGCTGCAGCTGTTTGAGAGGCCACGGGGTGTCATGTCAGCTTCATAATTTATTCTCCACATCACCGCCCCGTTTTTCAGGTGGAAATTGGCTGCACAAAAGAATAGGTGCTTTCAAAAGATGATAGAAAGTTACAGATGGAAATTGGCTACACTAAACAACGGCTTTCAAGAGATGATGGAAAGTTACAGATAGAAATTTGCTGCAGAAAACAACTGTTTTTAAAAGATGATGGAAAGTTACAGATGGAAATTGGTAGAACTAAACAACTGCTTTCAAAAGATGATGGAAAGTTACAGATGGAAATTGACTGCACAAAATATGTAAGCAATTGTATTTTAACGACGATCGAAAGTTACAAGCATTATTGCTTGAGTAAAACTCAGTTCACTTTAGCCTAAATTCGATTCAAAAACTAGGAAGAAACGTTCGCACCATACATACATGTGTCGAAGGCTTTGAAAATATTTTTTTCACTTTCACATCGTTTTTACTTCTAGAATTTACAAAATTTTAGTTTCAGTAAATAAATTCTATATAAAATAAACTACTTCTATGCCAACTACCCCACCTTGTTTCCTCTCACAAGAATTTAAAGTATTATCAGATATCCAAAAAATTTGGAGCAGCGTTAGGGCCAAAACTAACCAGTGACACAGCCTTTGATTAGAAAACGATACTGTGACAGAGACAAAAATATTTGACTAGGACTCTTAAACGGTTGCATGAATGACTGGATTTAGTTTCAGTAACTCGCTGAGTTAGCAGGATTCAGAGACAGAAGTTGCTTCAATTTATTTTACGCCCCATGTCACACAGCACGAACAACCATGTACGAGTGTCAACATTATTTCCCTTGAGCTTAATGAGACAACATCAAACACCGTCAAGTCCACATCTAGTGGACTGCTGCTCTTCAGAGTTACGCAACGGTATTGTTATGAAAAAGTACAAACGCTCTTTAGTACTTCCTAAACATAAAAATTACACCTTACCAATACAGGTAGAATGAACCCAGTAACCTTACATTCCGGTACACCGACCAACTAAATTTGAGTTCACGTAGTCAATACCAACGATTCATACAGAGCGTAGGATCCAACAGATCCTAAACTCTACAAACACAACGGTACTCACAAACAACTCATTCACCGTATAATCCAACAGCTCACAAACAATGCATAAACAACGTTAGTCCCTGACGCAGCGCCAACTCTTCTCACCCACACAGCTCCAACTCTCACTCACGCAGCGCCAACTCTTCTCACCCACACAGCTCCAACTCTTCTCACCCACACAGCTCCAACTCTTCTCACTCACCGACACTGTTGAGGGCATATCCCCTCCTCTTTTCAGCGTAGAGGTAGTGGGCGCAGAGTCGCATGAAGGGCTGCTCGAGCGCCCTTCTCATGTCCTCGTCCTGTGCCCAGCTGTTCGTCGCCAGCATCTGGCGTACGCGTCGGTACACCGTCTGCGCCTCCTTCTGTTTAGTGCCGACCTCGCTGCACAAAACCACGATGCAAAGTTAAAATGAAGTTAGAAAGTTAATTAAATAAAAAAATTTACGGTCAGGCAGCTAGGACAAAATAAGGCTTACCCGCTTGTTGTTATAGAGTTGCATACCTACAAGTTACACTTGTATTCCAATACTAAGAACCTTGTATAAGTTTTTATTACATTTGCTAAAAACTCATCACTAATGAACGCATGTGGCATTTTCCATTCAGTAATTTACTGCTGTAAAAATTTTCGGATTAAATTTGAACTGTGATACACCCCTACCCAAAACAAACCAAGTCACTAATACCTATTTTCAGGTGAAGACATTGAATTTGGCCACAAAAATAAAATCTCTGAATTTTTGTCAGGTATGTACTTATGGGTAAAGTGGTGAACATGTATGTTTTAAGTTCAAAATCCGCGAATTTCTTTGCCAAATAAGTGTTTGCAAGTGACATTAAAAACACACGACTTAGAAAGTGGGATTCAAGTAAAAACAATCGCAGACTGACAGTTACAAGAGAAAGTAAGCACCACAAGAATTAGACAAGCAGCACTCAAACTAACCTAGTAACGGTGGGTGCGTCGTCATCGGGTGGTGTTTCGAGTGGTGCCTCAGGGGTGCCAGAACGGCTGCGATCTTCCGGATGTATCATGAATACGCCCCTAGGGCGTATCATGGATACTTCACTAGAGGGCATCATGGATACGCCACTAGGAGGTATCATGGATACGCCACTAGCAGGTTCCGATGGACTGCTAGGGTCGGCACTAGGTAGCTCCAAGCTTGAGGATGACTCCAGTAGTCGGCCAAGAGTCGAAATCTCAGAGTCCGTGAATAGACGTATTTCACCTTAAAATACATGTTATACCGTCAGCAAAAAACTACCCATGAAACAATACGTTATATTGTAAGTTCAAAGGTGAATGTAAACAGAAGCAAAATAAAATTTAAAAGTTTTTTCACAGGAATATGGAATGAATAAAGAAGACTAAAAATTTAATACGGTTTCCTGAAGCAAATATCCTCGTAAGAGACGGTAAAGTGAATTATATCACGTGAAATAAAATATACTAGCCTTTGAAGTGTGGGTGGAGCAAGGCATTTAAAAAAACATAAGAAATTTTCAATAAGCTCCTGTCATACTTACGTCAATTGCACCTAAAATAATAAAATGGGTACCCACACCAGTAAGAATTTCACATCAATTCAGAAAAGCGAAAATCTTAAATTATTCTTATTCATTTGAATTGCACACCAAACTGCAAGGCCTGAGTAACTCATCAAAGTTTACCTAATGCTCATCTGCAAACCAGAAATTACGTCAAATGATACGAGTACCAATAAAATGATGTGCCCTATTGCTGACACCTAAACTTAGCTTCGGCCAACTATCGGAAAAGCACGAAAACGTCGCTATTTGTTCCTTCATAAACATCCTATAATCATACTAATACGCCACACACACAGTACAGGTAGTAATGTCCAAAAAATATAACACATGTCTCTAGCTTCTGTATTTTGGTGATATAGAGCAGTGGTTCCCAACCTTTTTATCGCCGCGTACCGGTCAATGTTTGATACTTTTATTCACTCGCAGTCGCTCAGCTTCAGGTTAACCACTCGTCCATGGAAAGTCGCATAATTCCGAGATAAATACATCACATTAAATAAGATGAAAATAATTAAATGTTTCTTGTGCGGTCCAGTTACATTTAATCTACGGACCGATACCGGTCTGCGGTTTGTGGAGACCACAGACATAGAGGATTACCGTATGTGACGGCACATAAGACGCGACAACGAAGACAACATATAAAACGAAGTACTGAGCGTAAGCTGGGTTAGTGAGCGTCAGAGAGAAGATTAGCCTAGGCCTACGGGAGGTCTCAGACTTTACCTACAATGATAAGACGCACGGCGATTTTTTAGCCCAAATTTTGGGAAAAAAGTACATCCTATTTGCAGTCAAATACGGTAGTCGGTGGAGGACTCATCGTACCTCTGGCAGCGCGAGCGAGCAGCGACTGCAACCACTTTGCATAGCCTGGGATGGGCGACAAACTGGAAAACATGCGCAGGCTCGGCAGTTCCGACATCAGCTCCTTCACTACGCGCTTTATCAAGTAATTCCCCAACTCAATCCCCTGAAAAACAATTAACTACAAAAAATCCACACTAAAAAAACACTTAAAAAGACATAAATATCACATGGGCTACAGTTGAGATATACATTTAAGCTCACTAAAAGCGCTCAGGCAACGTGTGTTTATAGACAAGTATCAAAAACAGTATTTTAAATACGCGAAAGTGTAATTTTTAACAGCAACTGCACTGAATGTCACGACGTAGCTGATTTATAAAAAGTGATGTAAATGCAATCAAGCATTTATAATACAAATGGTGATGTAAATATTATCAAGTATTTACAAATGGTGTGTAAATGCCATAGAGTATTCATTCATCTAGACAAAATAACACAATTAAGGTCAAACTCGAAAATTTAGATCACTCATTTCAGGAAATTTAAATTTCGGTCGTACACTAACGCAATTGTCCATACAAAGTGATATCCTAACTGAAACTTGAGAAAAAATGACTATACTTGAATTCGAGAAATGAAGAGATTCAGCCTGCTCAGGTTTTTCCAAACGAAGAAAAAAGCCCATCGGTATTAATGGTTAGGTTTGCTTGAATGTGGCCAAAAGTTTATTTCATTGATATCACGCTGGAAGAAATCCTTTCTTATTATTTCCTCCGCTGTTATTTCAAAAGTATAAGAAGGAATTTAGGTGTCTTCAGGAGGTAAGAATTATACTGTAGCCCTTCTGACAAATTGAACTACCACAACGGGTTCTTAAAATTAAATATTATACATAGGCCTAGCGACCGCAGCGGGCTTACATAATAGTCTATAATGGGCTTCGGTAAAATTCATAATCAAAGCCGACGCCTCGACGTATCTAAAATAAACTACGTATCTAAATAAGCTACTAGTAAAAGATAACCCGGCAACTTTTCCGAGTTGGCTAGAGATTGCCCAAAGATCACGTGAGTCAATTGTGGGTTAAAATTTAACCCAAGAAAAAGAGACATGGGAGTCGTGGCCTTGACTTCACAACTCTAAGAACAAGGGTACCCACAACAATTCAATTACCTGAAGTCCCTTCTGAGTGGAAGTAATGGAGTAAAATACCGCTGCAGTGATGCTCTTGCTGTCCTCCTCTTCTTCAGGGATGTCAATGCGATCTTGGGAGGCTGAAACAATGACATCTCGTCTCAGCTGTGACTGCGACCATGTCTCGTGACTTTATTTTGTAATTGCTCACGCCTTGTTAGTAAGGGAAACACTCCAACAGAAATAAATTGAAAGAGCGGGAATTGAAATCCTTAGTCCGACTTTCGATCATCTTTTTTGGTCGGCTTCCATTTTACACACATTCAAGGAATACATTCTTTCACTGAAACAATCATTTGACTAATATATCATTTCACTGAAACATTATTTGACTGATATATCATTTGACTGATATATCATTTCACTGAAACATCATTTGACTGATATATCATTTCACTGAAACATCATTTGACTGATATATCATTTGACAGATATATCATTTGACTGAAACATCATTTGACTGATATATCATTTCACTGAAACATCATTTGACTGATATATCATTTCACTGAAACATCATTTGACTGATATATCATTTGACTGAAACATCATTTGACTGATATATCATTTCACTGAAACATCATTTGACTGATATATCATTTCACTGAAACATCATTTGACTGATATATCATTTCACTGAAACATCATTTGACTGATATATCATTTCACTGAAACATCATTTGACTGATATATCATTTCACTGAAACATCATTTAACTGATACATCATTTGAGTGGAAGTCAAGACAACTCACTACTCACAATTCACCATTAACACACAAAAGAGATCCCTAAATCTATCTCTACACGAGTGATAATAAGACCACCCTGTGTCAAATTAACTACATGTTAATGTGTTCCATACACGTTGCAAGTTAATGAACATCGTAAGATTAATTGCAAATTAAGACTACCAACACATTTACTATCAAAGATAAGAAAAAATACACCTAGAATTAGTAGCTCGAACTGGAGTTCCTAAATGAGGTACAAAGTAAAACAAAGATACTACAAGATAAAAGATTCTACAATAGTAAGACTTCAGTTTAATGTAAACACAAATGCATTTTCAAAATTTCACACATGTTGTAAAAACCACACGTTTTTCAGTCTTCTCAAACCAATTAAAAGGTAAATCTTAAACCTTGAAAAAAATTCTACATAGAATATGACATTAATTTTTAGTAGATCATTATGTTATCTACGAACTAACACTAGATAAAGAAACATGTAAAGTGCCCAAGAACTTCTTATGGTAAACTAATCTGTAAATACACAGAACCAAATAAATTAGGATATTGAATTATAAGGAGAATTCAAAATGACAACTGGAAACGTAACAAAAAAAATTCTCCGATCATTCGCTACAAGATTGTAAATCCTAAAACTTTTGATAATTATAACCTGCAAATCACAACGAGAGTACGATTAAATTTTCCCCGTATGTTCAGTATAACTCATAATCAGCAATAAGAGAATCTACCAGTAAAAATGAAACTGAATGCCTTTTAAAAAGATTCTCACAACCTTCAAGCGAAGGCAATGGCTAAGATATCAGTTAAATGAAGTAATAATAACGCACTTCAGCACCCGAAACGAATCAGAGAAATAACTACAATCTACTAACACACTTGTTTAGAAGCAAAAATCCTGGCTTAAATTGCTTAAGTTCGTTAACCGGCACACACGCTTCAAAATACGCCAGTAATGTCGATACAAATACAGGGTGCAACTACGAAGGAATAATAAGCTAACATTGAATTAACTTATGGGATATCATTCACGCTTCAATATTGACAAGGGATCACCTTTCAAATAACTTGCCAAGAGAATAAAAACTATGCATTTAACGTAAATAAGGAACAAACTATGAAAGCATCAGGACTCACGTGTTCTGTCGAAGCGGGGATTTTGGACGATGAGATTCATGGAGCCGGAGATGGAGTCAGTAAGGAAGGTGTGGAGCACCACCAAGGGTTCGCTGGGCATGCAGGAGTGAGTGAACACAAAACAACGACGGTACTGCCCCACACGGCGCTTTAGGTCCGTCCAGTTCCGTACAGGGTGCACTGCTTCGTACTCAGAGATCTGGCGAGTCAAACCGTTGTCAATATTCTGAAAGACTGAGTTGTAGAAATAGCTAAGACCTATCGCATTCGATTGATATTCAATTGTAACGTTGTAAATTGATATGGACAGATACATATACTTGAAGATATACTCGTCTTCCAACAACCTTGAGCACCTCCTCAATGATGGATTGATGAATTCTGACCCACAGGTAGTTATGAAGTGCGAACTGTACAGATACCAAATCAGCCTACCAAAAGTGATGCAACATAGGTCATGGGGCAATGCAACATTTTCTAGGGAATAAAGCTACTCTTAAATATCTATTCATACCGCATAAAACATGGCAGCACGCAGACTAATCAAGCAGGTATATCTGTCAGTAGGACAGTTAAATCTACATTTAACACGGAGTGAAAACACTTACATTGCCTCAATAGACAAAAATAATCGTAATTTTTGCACTCATTTAGGCGCTTTCAGCTCTCTCACATGCTCTACTAACCAGATTTTTTTCTTAAAATATAATGGAAGATGTTAAACCACCAAGCTTGTACAACTTGTTAGTCACCAGTTAGCCAAGTAAAGATACCGGGGACGAATCCCAAAAAATTTGCATTGCATCGAGTTCACTTTATCTACATATACTATACAATATGAAAAACGCAATGAAATAGCATGTTATGTTCACAAATCAACTTTAACTTTTCCGAGCAAATCAATACTGACAAAAGAGCAGTGGGATTGAAAAACCTATAGCAACCAAGCTCAAGATCACTAAAACCCTGACGATGCCAGCTTCTGCTATAATTCACTCTATGTACCTATATTACAGCAAAAGAAAAACAATAAAATAAGAGGATATGTTCAGAAGTAAACTTTACAGTTTTCCTTGCAACTGTCATACCAACATAGGCACATAAGCAGCTGAGTTCATATGAGCAAAAGAGACCAAACGCACGACTCCTTTTTAAACCCTGACGATGCCAGACGGGAACATATGTGTCCAGAGATGATCATTCCCTTTAGTCTCATATTCTAAATGTTTTGTTCAAAATTGCGGTAAAATTACATAAAAACGAGTGTTAATTTACACCACATTTTGATCAGTCTGAAAATAATTTGGTCGTTAAAGGGTTGAACCCTGACGATGCCACCTTCTGCAACATGGAACATGAGGACTCCCAGGTGACTCTAGCGAGCTGCAACAGCCCCACGGTGAACCAGAGAGACAGCAGTTCCCTCAGTGTAGCGTCCAGCTCCCGCACTGCCGCCCCTGCGTCGTCCTCTGAGTTCAGGTTGCTCTGTAGCACCTGCAGCAGTGTATGTGATGAGCCAGCGTCACAGCAAGTGTATACTGTATACAATGTGTCATATGAATGAAGTAGGTACGATGTTTGAAATATGTATGATGTTAAAAGTTAAGCCTGCAAGTAAATCCAAAACTTAAGCACAAAATCAACCCATTGATTTACGAGCACATCATTAAATTTAGTCACGTACTTCAATACACTTCATTGAGCGTGCAATAATAACTGACCATTCGTTCCGATACAGGAGGGTAGCCATGGTAGAGACATGTAACTTACAATAATATCTAATTGAATGTTGATGGATATTGAATTAGATTGAAAAATTATGAAAAAGACAAGACATGACCCTCTGAGGAGACTAGACATGACGACACTATGTAAAGACAGAACACAAACACAAAACACAAGACAAACACACACTGACCAGCAGATCATGCCTGAGATCAACCAGGAACTTGACGCCCCCAGTAAGACGTGAGACCTGCGTCACGACCCAGGCATGTGGTGGCTGTAGGTGCTGTCGTAGCTTCTCTTCCCACCTGCACACGGCGCCTGGCTGCACGTAATCAAAGTGTTCAGTAATTTGTTTGCTTCAAGAATACACTATAGGTGCAGTGATGTCTAGTTTTCTGTCACTTGTTACTCCTGCGTCTAGATAGTAACGAAGTAACTTGCCATTCATCCCTACAGCGCTGGATATTCAGATAAAACTGCAATGTCTGGATGGATATAAGAATACTGAAGTTTTTAAAATGAAGTTCATTACTTGCCAGTTAAAACTAGCACTGACATAACGTTTTTCTCTGTTAATATTTTTAATCATTGTCATATATAAAAAACATGCTCTTAAATAATTTTCCGAAAATATGCTTAGGTGCCACAAAACAAATATGATTGGAAAAGCCATTTTTCATTTTATTTTTGTATCTAGAGATACTATGTCTAAAAAATTCAACAAAGTATTATTGAGAAAAAACTTTCCAAGGACATACTTACAAACCCACTACTACTGCACCTACGAGTATATCACCGAAATAAATAATGCTTTCCTGGACGCCAATCAGAAAGGCTAATTTTCACATTCACTCTCATTAACATCGTACAACTTTTAATGAACTGCCATACCTCATGCATGCTGACACAACTGCTCACACAGAGCATGACACTCACCGAAGTCATGTTTTCTACAAGACCCTAATATTTACCAGTTCCCAAGTTGTGAAGTCCATTGATCTCAGTCATGTTTTCTACATTTACTAATTCCCAAGTTGAAGAGTCCATGCCACAGATAATTTTAACTCAGAAATCAAATTACAGCAGAACTAAGAAAATCTTGATAGGGTTATGCATGGAAGAAATAAGATATATGATTATTATTACTATTATATTATTAGTTTCTTGACAATGGCAAAAACTATTACTATTAATGTTTTTCTACAATAATTAAAGCTATAACTCCTATTACTTATCATTTCACAATATCAACTACTATTATTACTTATTGTTGTATCAATATTATTGGGAGGCTGGCATACATTACCTGATTAAGATCAGAAGGAGGATTGGCAGCTGTCTCGTAAATGGCAACATGGTCAACACAATGTTCCGTGCTCAGGTGCAGTAAAAACTCCTCCTTCTCGTCCGTGCCCAGCAAGTTGTAGTACTGACACATGTCACGCATGTCTTCCTACCAACACAATAAATCATTGAAATTAAATAACACAATTGTTATAATACTTCAAGGCAGTTATGACATTACCATGCCAAAGGTAAAGCATGACATTTTTTCATGTGATGTTAGATATAGTACTAATAGGCAGAAGATCATTAAGAATATATTTTAAAGACCATATATCAACACAATGGATGTTAAAAATCAATTGAAAAATTCTCTCAACCAATAGTTTACTAATTACATTTATTAAATCAGCCACTCACATTGGAGTTGAAAAAGCTAGAAATTAAGTGATATTATGCTTGAATTTCACTCTTTGCTGCCATAATTATGTTTGCTTATACAATAGATGTTTTTCAACTCATTTTATTACTCTATGGTGAGTGAAATTAACAACATATAAGATTATAAAAAGCTGAACTGAACTTGCTCTGTGCAATTACTTAAGTGTGTGCTGCAATGGATCAAACTGGCAGTAGAACAATTACTCTAATTTATTTTCAGCATAAGCTTTTTGTGTACCAACTTTGATTCTTAAGCAATAATATAATTTAAATAACTGTTGGTAACTCATTAGATCAGAAAATAGGTTCAACAACAAGTGATGCCTAACAACTAAAGCTGAAAGTGGCATTCATAAATTTTCTACGCTTCTCTGTTGGTACAAACTATCTAAATACAAGCTATTTAATTTAGAGTAATAACACATGGATATAATTTCATAGGCATTTCATCAATAAAATGTTGTTCTTGACAGACATCAGAAGAGCCTTCAAGTACTGTAGTTCTATGTGTTACTAGTTATAGAGCTGCCTATTTTACTAACATATTAACCACATAATATCACTGTCATGTAAAAATTGTTGAAACACTGCACCAAATTTTACTGAAAACTACAAAAACAAAGGATTTAGTCCATTAAGAATTTCAATAAGTCTTTTTAATGAACTCACATCAATGCTGAGGGTGCTAGTCTTAGTGCTTCTTTTAGTAATGGCAGCAGCAAGAGCAGCCTTTGCTTCCATAAGATATCCTGATGGAGGGATGGTGGGAGGCGGAGAGCAGCAAGGAGAAGGCAGCGGACTTGCTTCAGCAGTGTGCAAGAGACGAGGAGCAAGCAAGACTTTGTTCAGAGCTGCTAGTGTTGTGGCTTTGTGCTCTGTTGCAGGTGCATTTGGATTCTGTGGTAGGCCTCTGTAAAAGTTAACAATATTATTGGTATTTTGAAAATGATAGTTATTTCAAAGATTTAGCTAAGTTATGCACCACTGCAGTTCCCAAAATCAATAATAAACTTGTGTAGAAATAGAAAGTAAGTAAAGAAAATTTTTCCCACAGACTTAATCATGATCCTTATATGTAATTTTCTTTTCCAAATATCACACAAATATTTTCAAACTGAGGTTGCATAAGAAGGAAATATGAGAATGTGTAAATTCTATACAACTAAAAATTTAACAGAGAAAGCCCTGCCATAAAAAATACAGATAAACAAGTGTGAAAAGAAAAATTAATCATTATAAAATAACAAAAATTTGCATACCTAAAAATTATATAAGTAGAATTTTCACCAGATTTTCAAATGTTGGGCTAGTATCTTAAGCTCTATGATAACTAAAAAATAACATCAGGATGAAATTCTTGTTTTTATAGTATATTATGCAGCCCAAACTAAAAAATTTTGCACTATTACAGTAAAAGTTTATTATAACATTTACAACACACACACAAAAATAATTTCCAAAATTATTTTCACCCCCTATGTGTTTAGTAAATATATTTTTGGTGTAAATTGATTGAAAATGATTCTTTAAAGATCCATTCATCTAGAGATAAAAATAATTACCTCTGGCTATTGTAGTAGCTATGGAAAGCCATCGAAGATAAGTTTCTGAAGTGGTTCACAGAACTAGTACGACAATAACAGTATGCAGGAAATCTTCTTAGCACCATATATTTTAATACAAACACCGAATTAGAACAAGTCATATTAATTTGCCTACTTATAGAACTTCTTTTAACCTCTCCGCGTCTTATATAACTCCTGTTCTAGAACTTTACTTCAAATTTAGGGCCAACTGTAGTGGAGGCGTTCGTTACAGCCTTATATCAATAATTAAATCAACTTTAACTTAGAAAAACCTTAGATCGATGGCCAGCGTTTGGCTGGGGCCTTTGTAACGGCCTTCAATTCCCTCCAATACACACGCACATATAACAGGATGG